>PVJS01023557.1:0-29491 GCA_004027185.1 Glis glis
AGGCGGAGACCGGAGGATCCGGGTTCGCGGCCAGCCTCAGCTCACTCTCTCTCTCTCTCTCTCTCTCCCTGTCTCTCTCTCTCCCTGTCTCTCTCTCTCTACTTAGTGAGGCCTCCGCAACTTTGTGAGACCCGGTTTCAAAATAAAGTATAAAAAATAGGGCCGGGAGTGTAGTGTGGAGGTAGAACGCCCCTGCGTTCAATCCCCGGTACTGCAAAAAGAAAAAAAAAAAGATTTTCTAATAAGCTGGGCGTGGTGGCAGACTCTTGTAATCCCAGTACTTGGGAGGCTGAGACAGGAGGCTCACAGGTTCGAGGGAAGCCTCAGCAAATAGTGAGATGCTCATCAACCTAGTGAGACCCTGTTTCAAAATAAAAAATAAAATAGGGCTGGGGATGTAGCTCAGAGGTAGAATGCTCCTGGGTTCAATCCCCAGTACCTAAAAAAAAAAAGATTTTCTAATAGTTAGCTCGTCTAGTGCACTGAAACCATCTCCTTTTATTTTCTCATTCATTCACCTAACATCTGTTAAGCCCCACTACTGGGTGCTCTGCTATATGATGAGGAGCTGATCAATGATCTGTGCCATCTACTGGGGTGCCATGGGCAGGTAAAAACAGGAAATAATAAGAGAACTGCTCTAGAAGGCCTGTCCAGAGGGAACCTCGTGGGGGACGGGGCCTGTGGTTAAGGAGGGAGTTGGGAGACTGTGTTTACACTGGCTGGTTTTGGGGCTGACTTCGAAGGAGAAGTGGAGGTTGCTCTGCACTTGAAGCTAGGAAGACTGGGCAGGATGTTGCTCCAGGCAGAAGGAATTGCATGAGCAAAGACCTAGAAGCAAAGGGAGGTGCGTGCGGTGCCTTGTGCAGTTTGGTAGTTGTCCAAGTGTGGAAAGGAGCTAGCAGGAAACAGGGCTTCAGAGATAGGTTAAAGGGTGTGTGAAGAAGGCCTCGTGTGACCTGGTCAAGAGTTTAAACTTTATTCTCTAGCAGAGAGTTGGGGGAAGAGGAAATAAGAGTTGGGAAGGAGCCACAAGGGACAGCTGTAAGCTAAAGTGCTGAATCTGTTCTCTCAAGGTAAGTGAAGGGCGAGTTCAAGGTGGAATCTGTGAGCTGCAGAGTTCTATTATTAAATTATTAAGGTGATTGTAATTCCTGGTAAGAGAGGATGAGGGCCTGAACTAGGTAGAAGCAGCAGGAAAGGGGGAGGAATTCACCTGAGGCCTGGAAGGAACGATCTGAAGGACTTGGAACTAATTAGATGTTGGACTGAGGAAGAGGGGGAGGTCCAGGCTGTCTGCCAAGTTGCTAGTTTATGCAATTGAAGGGTCGATTATACCATTTACTGAGAGAGGAAAAACAGTGGGAGAAACATACCTGTTTGGAGGGGAATGGAGATTCTGAGTTCAGTGTTAGAGATGCTGAAATTGAGAATGGCCATGGTAGTCTCGAAGCTCTGTCACCACGGGGCTTCCTCCCACTTCCGTTTGGTAGACCTTCAAATATCTGAAGATTCTATTTCTGAACTGATTGAGTAGTAGTCTAGTCTCTTAAACTGACAGAGAAAGATGAAAAGAAAGCTCTTAGTTGCAAAGTGACTTGTGTTAAGAATAGGTAATATGTATGGATCTACCCCTGTTTTTTCATCGTACGAAATCTTCTATGAAGTAGGATTTATTTTTATAACACTTTATAGGTGAAAGAAACCCCTGAGGCTAAGGAAAGTTAAATGGCACACCCAAAGTCATAGGACTGAAAAGCAGGAGAGCTGAGATTCTTAATTGGAATTCAAAGTTCAGTGGCTTTCCATTGTCATTGTGGTCAAGACTGTACACCTTAAAGTGACTTCTGAGACTCTGTGATCTGACCCCTGCCCGCTAGTGCATTCTAACCAGGTACCAATTTCCCTTCCTTGAACATGTCATGTCGCTTCCACCCTGGGGACCTTTGCTCTTCTTTCTGTCTGGAATGTTCTTTTCAAACCCCTCACTTCCTAATTAACTTGACAATATTCTTCAGATCTTAGCTGTCTTTGTTAGAAGTCCCTTTGACCCTCTGGAATAGGTCAGGCACACCAAAAAGAGTTCTTAAAATAACTTGTACTATTTCTTCCCAGCCCTTAGTACAATTTGCAGTTACATATTTATATCTCTGATGAGTTAATTAGTGTCTGTCCTCTTCACTTAGTTGATTGCACCATAGAGATAGTCTGCTTTTTCTCATCAGTGTGTCTCCAGCACACAGCACAGTACCAGCAAAGAACAGGTGATCAATACCTGTTTTATGAAAGGAAGAATGATTTCAAAGCCCAGCCTTTAACCATCCTCCCATACAAAAATGTCTTGGATTATACTATTCAAAGAAATACACCTTTTTTTGGTTATAAATGGAAGAACTGTGCATAATGACAACCACCATTAATAGATTATACATGATACAGAATCAGATAATTTATTGACACCAGACTCAGAGCTATGATGTTGAAAAGTGACTAAACAGCCTGTAAGAAATTTAAGGACCAAGAAACCAACATTAGTCATTACTTTGAAGAGTAACGAAGAAAGGAGAGTTATTTATCACTGCGAAATAATTCAAGAGTGTGAAATAAAATAGCATGCTAATAGATAATAGACTATCCTATCCTTGTGACACAAGGTATTCACAGAGCCACATTTAGCCAAGTAGAGGAAGACACATAAACTCAGATTTAATCACGGAGCTCATGATCCTCGTCCAGTCTGTTGTGTTTTAATAGGTACTATTATTAATTAGGTATCCCAAGGCCAACGGATCAGCAGATGTCAGCCATGGAAAAGATGGTTTATTGTACTCACAAGCAAAAGAGTACGGGTCTCACTACAGAGAGCCAAGAGGGAAACACTGGGTTTGGTCAGAGGCTGTAGGAGAGGTTGAAACTGTGGGCAGGTGCTTTTATTGTGCTTTCCAGGGGAAGGAATGGGTGAGGCAGCTTTAGGACAGGCAAGTTTGATTAATTGTCCCTGGGGTGACTAGGGCAGTGTGAGAGCCCAATCAGGGAGGTTCTTGGGGGTGTGGACTCTGGATAGGTTGTTTTATATTTCAAAAAGTACCCCTGGGAGGAAGATTTCCGAGGAGGGAGGAGGGAGGTCAAGGCGAGGTGACTCCGGCATATTATCATCTCCTCCAGAGCAAGGTGTGTCTGGCAGAATGAACTTTAAAGCATCGTTAAAGCATCCAGTTTACAGAAGCTAGAAACCCGGCTAACACACTGTGGCTGACCCACTTGGTAGGTTTTTTAGATGTTTGTTAAGTTGGTTTTTTTCTTTTCCTTTTTGGTACTTGGAATTGAACCCAGGGGCATTCTACCTCTGAGGTACAGCCCCAGCTCTTTTTATTTTTATTTTTGAAACAGAGTCTCACACTAAGTTGCTGAGGCTAGACTCGAACCTGTGGTCCTCCTGTCTCAGCCTCCCAAGTGGTGAGGTTACAGGTGTGTCCCACCACTCCCAGCTCACTTGGTAGTTTTATTAAGTGTGCAATCTGTTCTTCATTTGCCAAAGAAATGAATATAAACAGTAAATGACCTGATTCTCCTCTGAACTGTAGTCATGGAATTCCTAAACCTGTCTTAGGCTATTGACTCCTTTGCTGTGGGCTGTTTTTCTGAATAAGTAAATTTTAATATGCAAAATAAAATGCATTGGTTTATGAAGGGAGTCAGCTATGTTGAAATACACTTCTATTTACAGGTTAAGAACATTGGTCCCCATCCAGCAAAGAATATATTTCAGACATTTAAACTGAACCCACTTGGGCATAGTGGTGTGCTTGTAATTCCAGTATTTGGGCAGCTGAGAAAGGAGGATCGCAGGTTTGCGGGCAACCTCAGCTACTTATGCCCTCTGCAACTTAGTGAGACCCTGTTTCAAAATAAAGAATGAAATAGGGCTGGGGGTGTACCTCGGAGGTAGAACGCCCCTGGATTCAGTCTCTAGTACCACAAGGTAGAACACCCCTGGATTCAGTCTCCAGTACCACAAACAAACAAACAAACAAACAAACAAACAAACAAACTAACTGAACCCAACCTCTGCAGACTACTAACTGTGCTTCTTCCTCTTCCTTCTTCTTAATATACTGTTATTGGTGCATTGTAATCACACATCATAATGAAGTTCAGAGTGATAGGGACATACATGCACACAGCACTTGGTGAAGTTCCCCCTCAAATCCTACCCCATTCCCTTCCCCTCCCCATGCATGAAATTGAGATTGGCATTGATAATTTCATAAGGAATCCTGCATGCCAATCAGTCTCGTCTCCTTACTCTGTGTGAAACACAGCATGCTCATTTCTAAATTTGGGAAACACTGACTGAACCTGCCTTTGCAAAGCCCAAGGGCCTGGATTTGGACTCCCAGATCTGCCACTAAAGGTCTGTGAGACCTTTAACAAGTTGCTTATCTGTGCTTCATGTCACTTGTTACAGTTTTTAATTGTTTTCGTGAATATATTTATTGTCTGTGTCCTCCAAGGTGTTCCAAAAAGGCCAAGATCTCCATCTTTTGTTTATTCTGAGTCTCTGATCTAGCCCAGTGCAGGGGAGATAGTAGGTGTTGCATAAATATTTGTAAAGAAGTGATGGAAGAGTGCATTCCTTAGCTGGTTTTCCCAGTAGAGAGCCGTTCTTCAGTGTTCAAGAGGCCACAGAGCTCTTCTTGGAGCCTTTATCTAAAAAGCATGTTTCATGGCCAACATGTGCGTCAACACAGACTCATTCCTATTTTAAATATTCATTATATCAGCCTTGAAAGCTAAATCTCTGACATAATAGATAATGCTAACTGGTGTTTATTGATGTGGTAGAAATTGTTAAAAATTAGGTTAGGCTGGGCGTGATGGTGCATGCATGTAATCCCAGTACTTGGGAGGCAGAGACCGGAGGATCCGGGTTCATGGTCAGCCTCAGCTACTTAGTGAGGCCCTCCGCAACTTCATGAGACCCAGTTTCAAAATAAAGTATAAAAACTAGGGCTGGGGGTGTAGCGCGGAGGTAAAACGCCCCTGGGTTCAATCCCCGGTACCGCAAAAAAAAAAAAAAAATTAGGTTAGGTTGAATTTTACTATCCTGTGCTTAAGAAGGCAACTAGATGTCACGTTTTAGATTTGCATCAAAATTGAAAAGACCTTGAGAACTTGGAGGTTAACATGCAGTTTCTAGACAATTTTCCCAGGAAGATTCATTCTCATCATGTTTTAGACAGGTTTCTTAAAAAAAAAATGAGTTGTAAAAAATTTAAGACATACACCAAAGTACAAAGCACAGCATAATTAATCCCCAATTGCCCAATACCCAGAGTCAACAACTATCAACATACCTTTGTCCACTTTTCACCTAACCTTACACGTCATGATTATTAATGACATCATATCCCAGCCATCATTATTTTCAACTATAACTACTTCAGAATATTTCTCTAGGCGATAAGGACTCTTTAAAAAAATAAACTTCAAAAGTAAACCTAGTCTATTTTCATACCTAAAATAATACAGAGACTATCTTAATATTTTCAGACATCCAATCATTATTAAAATTTCCCCGGTTGTTACCTAAATATTTCTTTGCAGTTGATTTGTTTGAATCAGGATCCAGGCCAGGATAATATATTACATTGGGTCATCTCTTCAATCCCTTTAATCTACAACAGTTTTTCCTTCCTTTGTTTGTTTTTTCACTTGCCAGTTTTTTTAGTTGTTGTTGTTTGTTTCTTGGTACTAGAGTTAAGTTAAGCCCAGGGGCATTCTACCTCTGAGCTACACTGTCAACCTTTTTTATTTTGAAACAAGGTCTCTCTAAGTTGCCCAGGCTGGCCTTGATCTTTGATTCTCCTGTCTCAGCCTCCTAAGTACTGGGATTCCAAGCCTGTGCCACGGGGCCTGACTTAGTACTAATGCTCACATTGTTTGAATATTAGCCAATAGAAGCCCTTATAAATTAGCTACTGTGACTTGTTTTTGACCACAGTAAATTATCCAGTAGTTGCATTTAATTGTTTTTTTTTTTTGCTTTTAAGTATGACAGTATGTTTTAGACTCATCTTATATGTCAGCATATTTTAGGCTTATTTTATATGTTTAATAATTCAATTCTGTAGTCCCATCTTAGATTATTTCATCCTGAACCTGAAATCAGCCATTTAATAGCTTCGTTTTCTGTATCTTCTTTGGTGGCATTCTGTTTAGTGGCTATGGCAATGATTACTAAATAGAATTGCAGAGATTTCTAGTAAGAGTAAATTTCAATAGGTAACAAATAGTAGTTCGGAAAAACTATGAGGATTCTAGAACAAGAGCCCTTGGTGTTAAAGTTATGAATCCCGCGGTGCATGTTGCACAAATCTTTGGTAACCAGTCTGCAATTTTTTTCTTGCCAGTTAATGTCCATCAGCGTGTTGGCAGTTTCTGCTTGGATGAGGGACTACCTGAATAACGTTCTGACGCTAACGGCAGAGACAAGGTAGGCTTTAGAACTGTGGATTGAATTCTTTCCTCAGGTCTCCTCACATCCGGAGGTTTAAATACCTTTGCCCCCAGTTGTCTGTAGGCTGGTGTCCCTCCAAGATCTTGTAGAACAGTTTTTCCTGCCCCTGGCATCCGGGTGGCTGACACTTTGATTTTCTGGAGTTTCATTAAGGTGTGCCACTGCTACGTGAGGGGATCAAGCGGCATTATGTTTATGTGGACATTTCTGGGTTTTGGTGACACAGATACCTGTCCTCCTCACTGTGTGTCAGCTGTGTCATATTTGTGCATAAAGAACGGCTTGGCTACTTTCCCCTAGGGACACCATTCTCAGCTTCTTACCTTCATGTTCCTGGCCTCATTTAATGAAAACAAAACCTCACAATGCCGTTTTCTGCTCAAATTTCAAGAGCTGATCCACTAATATCACAAGGGACAAATTTCTTTTCCTCATCTCTGAATGGAGATTGTAATATACACTGCTCAGGATTGTAGTAAGGATTAAGGGAGATACCTTTTTTAAAGTCCTTAACACAAGGGAGCTCATAAGCACTCACTAATGGTTAAGTATTGTTGTCATTATTATTACTGATTCTGATTAATGACTTTTCATAGGGTCTAGCATAAATGATCTCTCTTATCCTCTTGCTGTGAGTATAGATCAATCTCCCTTTGCGTGGCAGTCTTTCCCACCTTGGGGAGGATCTGTTGTTAGGGAGAAGGAAGCTGCTTCCCATGAAATCCAAGCTCAGAAGAGAAGAAGGTGATCGCCCCCAACTGGGAAATAACCAGGGATCCCATGCAATTTAATTAATTAACTAATTTTTTTTTTTTTTGCAGTACTGGGGATTGAACTCAGGGGCTTCTACCTCTGGGCTCCACCCCCAGCCCTATTTTTTATTCTTTATTTTGAAACAGGGTCTCTCTAAGTTGCAGAGGGCCTCACTAAGTAGCTGAGACTGGCCGTGAACCTGGATCCTCCCGTCTCAGCCTCCCAAGTACTGGGATGACAAGTGTGCACCACCACGCCCGGCCCCATGCAATTATGAAGGCTAGGGTTTCCAAACATATATTTTATAACATTTTATTTTACTATATTTTAAGTGAGTTGGGGGTAGGAATGCTACTCTTTGCATCAAAACAAAACAAAACAAAAACAATGATAACGTAAGCAAGCAAATAAGCACAAAAATAGCACAGTGGTTTTGGAAACAGCAATACAGCCACAAACTTTGATGGGTGATGTTTCAAAGAGTCACAGTTCACACCTTATTTCTCATACGACATGACTTTCCTCCTTTCAGGGTGGAGGAGGCGGTCGTCTTGACTTATTTCCCCGTGGTTCATCCGGTCATGATTGCCGTGTGCTGTTTCCTTATCATCGTGGGGATGCTGGGATACTGTGGAACGGTGAAAAGAAATCTGTTGCTTCTTGCATGGGTATGGTGTTTATATCTTCTCTTGATTGTAGTTAAAAGGTACCGTGCTATTTTTTATCAGTCCACAAGACTGTGTGCCTAGGGAACTGCTACAGCAGGTGCTCACCTGTGGTCACTGCTGAGCATCCTGTGAGAAGGGAACCTTTCTTTCCAAGAGATGTTATTTCAATCTAAGTGTGTGCTGTACTAACTGATGCGGTCGTGAAATACATATGCTATTCAGTTATTTCGCTCCAGCTATGGGTTGCCATTTTCTTTGGGAAGCGAAAGTTCTTTTTAGGGTCATAGACCTTATTACCCCATAAAAAGGACCGTTGGGTCTAGAACTGAGAGGTCATAATGGAACTCTTTCTCTTCCTTTTTTCATTTCAATTTCATTTTTAGTACTGGCTATTGAACCCAGGGGCATTCTATCTCCCAGCTACCCCTAGCCCTTTCATTTGTTTGTTTACTTATTTATTTTGAAGCAGGTCTCACTTAGTTGCTGAGGGTCTCATTAAGTTGCTGAAGCTGGCCTTGAACCTGTGATCTTCCTGTCTCAGCCTCCCAAGTACTGGGATTATAGATGTGCGCTACCATGCCTGGCTCACTCTTCCTTTTTTAAACAACCCACTCTGTTAACCCATGTGGAAATTGAAGTGCTGAGGTAGCAGATATAGATTATAACGTTGGTGCTCTATAGTTTAGTGGACGTAAGTGAGTCTCAGGTTCCTTAATCTTAGTGTGTGTGTATGTGTGTGTGTGAGTGTGTGTGTGTGTGTGTGTGTGTACATACGTGTGTATGCTTTTTAACTCTGACAGTGTTGGGCAAGATTGCTTAAATTAATTTCATCATTCAAATTTACTTTTAGCCTTTTAAATCAAAACTTAGAAAACACTTTCACATTAATAATTAGAGTCAATTAAAAATTTATGTATAGTTGCTTAGAAGAGCATGGAAATATAAAATATCACATATTAGTGGCACCAGATAATGAGGCTGCTAACATATTAATTGCAGACATGTAAGACTCCTGAAAAATTAATTCATTGAATGTATTCCTTTCTGTGCAGTAGGTCTCAACCCTGGCTGTGCATTAATTTCATGTAGGGAACTTAAAAAATTTGAGTGTTGTGCTGGTAAGCTAGATCTCTGGGCAGATAAATGCCCCGATTTGTAGCATTTGAGGACTTCCATAGGGCAAGTGCTCCCAGCAGGGTGGATTTCAAGTTGCAACAGGACATCACTGAGTGTGGAGTTGGGGAGAGGAGAGCACACATAGCCTGGAGGGACCCGGCTCCCCCACATGGGGCCACACAGCTCCCTTTTCACACCAATTCAAACACAAACCGTGTGTGAAGCTTTGAATGTCACAGGAACAACCTGTGCTAATGTATTATTTGCTTCTTGGAGGACATAGTATATGTAGGTATAGAGTGGAAAGAAAACTGGCAGTAAGGTTTGGAGTCATCTTTTGTGTTAAGATTTTTGGAAGGCCGGGCATGGTGGCACACACTTTTAATCCCAGTATTTGGGAAGCTGAGGCAGGAGGATTGCAGGTTCATGGCCAGCCTCAGCAACTTAGTGAGGTCCTCTGCAACTTAGTAAGACACTGTTTCAAAATAAAAGAATAAAATCAGGTTGGGGGTGTAGCTTAGAGGTAGAATGTCCCTGGGTTCCATCCCTAGTACCAAAAAAAAAAAATTGGGGGGCAATAATTTCAAAACAAACTAAAGGATTTTATATGAATCATCTGTAATTTGAAGGATATATAATGTTTTTCAAATTTTAAAAAGATCTCAGAATCTTTTTTTTTTGGTACTAGGGATTGAACCCAGGAGAATTCTACCTTTGTTATACTACCAGCCCCGTTTTATTTTTTATTTTGAAACAGGGTCTCACTAAGTTACTGAAGGTCTCACTGAGTTGCTGAGGCTGGCTTCAAACCTGTGATCCTCCTGTCTCAGAGCCTCCCAAGCACTAGCATTACAGGTGTGTCCTGCATCCCTCCATCCCCCAACCCCCATCCATCATACCCCCATCCCCCGGCTCAGAATCCTTTTTGAAATTACAGTCTTGTCTCCTCACCAATCTCTGACAGCTTAAGTATGACTGCCATCCCCCTTCCTCTTCCCAACTTTTACTCTGGATGGTCCCTGGGCAGCAGGATGAACTGAAGTGGGGCCAAGTATTTCATGGAACCACAAAGGCTTTTGGGAACACACTTTGAAGACCACGTCTTCATTTCATTTACTCACTAGTAAATCAAGTTGACAAATAACAAAGTAATTTGGCCTGGTACTGAAGGTGGGACAAATCTTTGAACTTACGAATGAGAGTCTAGTTGCCTTATGATGCAAAAAATGACATGGAGGACTGAGGTCCTAAGGACTACTGACTTGTTCATTCATTCATTCATTCATTCATTTCTCAAACACTTACTGAGGACATCTATACTGCTAGTTTTTGCCATCAGATCAGAGTGTATGATAGACAATTTCATCACTCCCTGATAAGACCACCAAGACAGTTTATACCAGGGTGCACTGAGGCCAGAGGGGAAGAGCTTGGGCTAAGGCCTAAAGGGCTCAGTGCTGGCTCATGGGAGGATGATGAGCAGAGATCGACACTCCCTTTCCCATCCCTTCTTTTGCTGGTTGGATGTTCTCTTTTTCAGGAACTTTTTGTGTTTGCTGTTCCCTGCGTCCAAAGGGGCCATCCACATCTAGGCTTCGTCCATTGTCTGCCTTGGCAGTCATTCTCCATTCCCATTGTACTGTCTCTCTACTCATGGCAAGATTCTAGACCTTTCTGTCTAGGCCCAGAAGTGCATCTCCTTTGCTAAAGTAAGAACTGCGGTCTCAACTCCCAGTTTCCCATCACTCACAACCCATCTGCACCTGGGCTGTTTCTCGGGTGATTTCTTCCCTGCCTCCTCTGCATTGCCCTCTCCTCCGCCCAGTGGTCTAGTCCTGTAGGTCCTGGTTCTGCAGTTTGCAGAACTTATCCCCACTTTTCTATTCTCATTTGGAATGCCCCAGGTGGGCTCTCCTGCCTTCTTGCTCACATGGGTGCAAAGCCCCTAAATAATCTTTCCACCTTTGTCATCTTCTGTTCTACCCCAAACCAGTGCTTCCAGTTAATCTAATGCAACCACAGACACATTACTCCGTTATTTCAAGACATTAAAAGTCCCCCTGCGCCGGGTATGGTGGCGCACGCTTGTAATCCCAGTACTTTGGGAGGCTGAGACTGGAGGATCCGGGTTCGCGGCCAGCCTCAGCTACTTAGTGAGGCCCTCCGCAACTTAGTAAGACCCTGTTTCAAAATAAAGAATAAAAAATAGGGCTGGGGGTGTAGCTCAGAGGTAGAATGCCCCTGGGTTCAATCACCAGTACTGAAAAAAAAAAAAAACCCACACAAAAAAAGTCCCCTGCTGGGTATTGAGGCTTCATCAGCCATATTCAGTTTCCTTACCTAGTTCATTGTTCTCTGGTCAAACTGTATTTTCTGATCCCTGAACAAATGGTCCTTACCCTGGTCTTCCCTGCCCTTACTCACTGTCCCCTTAGCTGGGAATTTCTTCTTTTTTTTTTTTTTTGCGGTACCGGGGATTGAACCCAGGGGCGTTCTACCTCCGTGCTACACCCCCGGCCCTATTTTTTATACTTTATTTTGAAACAGGGTCTCATGAAGTTGCGGAGGGCCTCACTTAGTAGAGAGAGAGAGAGAGAGAGAGAGAGAGAGAGCTGAGGCTGGCCGCGAACCCGGATCTTCCAGTCTCTGCCTCCCAAAGTACTGGAATTACAAGCATGCGCCACCACGCCCCGCCGAATTTCTTCTTAATAAGTGTAATATTGCCAGCCCATTAAGATTTATATGAAATACTACCTCCTAAAATAATAATAATGACAATGATGATAATGGTAGTTAAAGTAGATAACTAAGGTGCTTTACCATGCCAGACACTGGAGTTTTACATGAAGACTTTTTTTTTTTTTTGCGGTACCAGGGATTGAACGCAGGGGCGTTCTACCTCCGCGCTACGCCCCCGGCCCTATTTTTTATACTGTATTTTGAAACCGGGTCTCACGAAGTTGCAGAGGGCCTCACTAAGTAGAGAGAGAGAGAGAGAGAGAGAGAGAGAGAGAGAGCAAGAGAGCTGAGGCTGGCCGCGAACCCGGATCCTCTGGTCTCCGCCTCCCAAAGTGCTGGGATTACAAGCGTGCGCCACCACGCCTGGCTTACATAAAGACTTTTATATGGATTAATTAATTCTATCTCCTCTGCAATTCTAATGAGAAAAGTACTATTATTGTTAGATAACATAGATGAGGAAATGCAGCACAGAGAGGTTAAGTACTTTGCCTGGGGTTGGCCTGGCTCATAAATGGAAGATCTGCTATTCAGACCATAGCAATTCTGTACCAACAACACATTTGTAAGAATTTTGCTATTTTCCTTTATGATTGCTGACTTTTCCTGAGTTTCTACTAATGCATCTTACAGAACATTTCAGATGTTATTGTTCATTTCAAACCTGACAGCAATCATCTGAGATGGTAAATACTAAATGAGGCTCAGAGTTCATCAGTCTGTCTAAGGTCACTGAACAGTACATGGTGAGTCTGGGATTCACACTTCAGTGATTCTGATTGTCAAGCCCAATACTCACTGGGCTTTTTACTAATGTCTCTAATAGACTCTTCTCCACTGGTGAAATTCACTGTATTGCCTTTAGTATAAATCTCCTCTTTTTTTTGTTATAATCAACCCAAACTACCAGACAAATAGTTGGAACTAAGAGACATTCACCTTTGCCATTGCTTTAACAAATGTTTATTAAATTGAATAATGGGCAGGAAATTAGAACAGCGAGTGTGGGAGTGACCAGCACATCAGCCTGAGGATGGTGCGTGGAAGACAGTGATGAATGAGATTATAGAGGAAGAGCCTGGCTGTTAGGACGGCTGAGGTTGCAAGGGAAATGGCTTGTTAAAGGGGGGTGAGTTAGTGCAGAATGTGAGAAGATGTTGGATCTTCAGCAAATATTTGCAAGGCAATGCTCATGGTTTTTTTTTTTTTTCCTTTTGTGCTTTTTAGCCTTTTATCCCACTTTTTTTTAAAAAAAAGAAACAAAGTCCCTTGCTTTTCATTTTGGATATAAGTATTTAAACACCTAGAACACATTCCTCCAACATGTCCATTTCCCTGTATTCAGTCTTGTTTCTCTTTAAAGGCCTATAAACCAGATGAGTGTGAGAAAGCTGTTTCTTGAAGACAGTTGGTTTCTCTGAGAGCTTCTATATCTCTGGGATGATTATGAAAAAAAAAAAGAGCCTGCAACTGGTCTGTGCTGCTGTTCAAGCAAAAATAAAAATGCCATAATTCATCAGCCTGGTCAAAAAAAGTGAGAGCCTCCTTCAAAACACATCTTTATAACCAACCTGCCCTATCACCCCTGCACTCCCAAAAAGAATAGCAACAAAAAGCTAGAGAGGCCACCTATGGGAAACATTTCTGACGAAGGGGTCATGAGTTTGACCCTTCTGTTGAATTATAGATTTATAGAAGCAAGCTGATAAAACATCTAATTTAAGGTCCCCAAATAAAATACAGGATTTTCAATTCAATTGATTTTCAGGTTAACAGTAAGTAATGTCCTCCTATGAGTAGGCTGTATGTAATATTTAGGCTCTACATGTACCCAAACATTTTTATTTTTCTGAAATTCAAATTTAAATGGGCATCCTGTAATTTTGTTGACTCTGGCCATCCTATTCAATTAAGATTTTTCTTAATGAGTATGAAGACTCAGCCAGGCATGGTGATGCATACCTGTAATCCCAGTATTTGGGAAGCTGAGACAGGAGGATCGCGGGTTCGAAGCCAGCCTCAGCAACTTTAGCAAGACTATGCTTCAGCATAAAAATAAAGGGCCAGGCGTGGCGGCACATGCCTGTAATCCCAATACTTGGGAGGCTGAGACAAGTGGACTGCAGGTTTGAAGCCAGCCTCTGCAACTTAATGAGGCTGTCAGCAACTTTGTGGGACCCTATTTCCAAATAAAAAATAAGATAGATGTAAGGGTATAGCTTGGAGGTAGAATTCCCTTGGGTTCTATCCCCAGCATGATAAATGAATGAATGAATAAATAAATAAATAAATCGGCCTGGGGGTATAGCTCAGGGGTAGAATGCCCTTGGGTTCAATCCCCAGTACCACATTAAATAAAATAAATAAATGTGTGAAACTCTCATAGAATGGGAATATGGGAATATTTAGGTTATTTATATGAAGAGTTTGAGAATAATTAAATTCTAATTAGAATGGGAAAATAATAGGCCAGAAATGACCAGGAAAAGACTGCGACTTTCAGAGTAATTTTAGTAGCAGAAATTCCTTCTCACTGGAAATTGGTTTCAAGCCTTCGATGGGTACTTCCCCGGCTTTGGCTGTAGACTAAATGAAATTCATCTGTTACTGCAGTTCTACCTTGCTATTAACACAGGCATTAGAAAGCAGTGCCAGCTCGGGGAATGTAAACAGATTGAACTGTCAAGTTTACAATGCCCACATCGGCTGAACATCACCATCAAGAGATCATCATTTGTCACAATGAGATGCTAATATATGCTCAACTGCTGGTAAACCACAGATAGTCAAGCACTGGTCAGAAAGGAAGTTGGACACAGTTTACATGTTTAAGGCCTGTGGATTGTGTTTAAATGAGAAGATTTTTTTTCAACTTTATTATTCCAGAGATTTTGCATATGGCTATCAATTATGTGGAAGCACTTTTAAAGCTTTCTTAAAATATGGAGTCCTTAAAACAGATCTAAATGATTTCTTTAATGGAAATCAAGAAAAAATTTAATTTTAATGGCCACAGAGAAATTTCCCCTCCCCAGTTGTTTTCTTGTTTAAAACCATAATGTGAAATCAGGATGTCCTTAAATCATGATTAATTTTCTGTAGACTATAGACTCTTTGTTTAAAGATTTTTCTTACGTAGTTATAAATTTTATAATTATATGGCTAGTCATCACTTAAAAAGTTAAAATTGAATTACTGAGTTAGAAATCTTTATTATTTTGTTTATATTTTTTTGGTTGAGAGCCTAATAACTTCATTTCTAAATCAAGGTTTATTATATCATTTACCATTCGTTCAACATCTACCCAGTGTTTTACCTCTGTTTTCTCAGAAAATACTCCTAGCAACTAGATGTGGTTAGAATTATTTTACAAAGGAGGAAAAGTAGCATGCCCAAAGACACACAGCTGGTAGTTGCTCTCATTAGCATTCAGATGCAGTCTATGCTCAAAGCCCATTCATGTTTCACTACCCACTACTATTATAATACATTTAATTAATTACTGGCATTATTTCTGTAAGACTTAACTATGCTTCATTTACTACTCCAAGGCATTGTGTACTCATTTAATTTTTAAAATTATAGTCTTTTTGTATCCCTATTATAAAAGGAACTCTGAAAATTCCACCATAGTTAGCATTCTTTCTAATCCTGTCAAAGAAGCAAGCAGGTTCTCCTTGCCTTTCTCCCTTCCTCTCTTCCCTCTCTCCATTCCCCTCCACTTCCCTCCCTACACAGGTATTGTGTACCCAGTCTGTAATAGACATTTGAGAGACAAAGACGACAGGGGAGAATGGAAAGGAAATAACAAAGCAAAATATACTAAATTTACAAATAAATTATGTTGAGGACTCAGAGTCAGGAGCGATGGAGACTTCCACCAGTTTCCACAGGAGAGTCTTTATTCGAGCTGGATATTGAAAATACATTAGGATTTTCTGGTTGGAGGGGGGGAGGGGTCTTAGAGCAACATGAAGAGTGTGTGCAAACATGGAAGAGTGAGGAGCATGGCGAGTTTAGGCAAAGCCTAGAGATGTGGTGTGGCTGTGGTGTTGGTGCACAGTGAGAATAATGTGTATAAGTCCCACTGTGAAGGCCTTTGGAGGAGAGAGAGTCTGATGTTATCACTGGGTTATAGAGAGCCGATGGGTGTTTGTAGTTTGGGATAAAATAATTCATGTTTAGGACAGGAGGCAATAGGAAGCTCTGGGAGTAGTTACACTATAGTATTTTGTATGTTCAAAAGCTCATGGCAGAGTTCCATGACTGCTTCTGTTTCTTAAGCGATGCTAGTGTGACTGCTTCTAATTATGTCCTAGAAAAGCATGTAAGCAGTTGTCTTTAAAAGTAAATGTTGTTTCAGAGCCTGGGGCCCAGGACAATTGCATGCTATTCATGGCCTTAGAGTTGGGTCTTTGTGATGGGATTTGGGGCACTCATTGAACCTTTTGCTTACTTCAGGTTTGGAAGCATAAATGGTTTCATTTTTTTTGATTTCTCAGCCTTGCTGAGAGCAGAGTACTTTTGAGGAAATGAAAGGCTGGTGGAGGGAACAATTGTGATCACTAGGGGAAGCTCACGGTGGGCTTGGAGAAGGGCACGCGTGTGCTAGGGTGGATGTGTACCAGGTATAGCTGACAGCTGGCTGTGGCAGCTGGGGCCAAGTGATGGAAAGTGTTGAATACCTGTGGACTCTGCAGTCTGAAGTTTTCTGAGCAGAAGAGTGATGCGGTCTGACCTGTCTTTTGCTCATATTCCTGGTAGTACTGTCTGTTCTTGGTTGCTTCTGGGCCTTTGGCTCAATTACCTGGAAGAACATGTCTACCTGATTGGCTACCTGATTGTGCCACTTTGGACTAATCAGGTAGCCATGTTTAGAGAACCCTTTTCAATGATGGGAGAGAAAATGGAAGAGATGCTTGTATTTTCTCAATATGCCTTTACTGATGATAAAGGTGTTCATGTGGGAGAAAGAATGTTTTCCTAATGTTTCAGATTTTTTTCTGGATGTCCATTAAAAATCACATTCTATAATCTGAATGTCTTCATTTCAGATTTGATACAAAAACATAGCCATCAAGCTAAATTAGACACCTAGAAACAGGATGCTGGGCTAACAATGCCCTTTGGGAGACAAGCCAGCACTCAGGACCTTTGTTGGAGGGATAAGACAATAGTTCTTTTGGTACCTCCAGCCTCAGAGAAAAAAGGTCCATGAATAGTTAACTAGTATCAGAGCATTGTGGTAGAACTGCTTCACTTGTTTGAGAACAAGTTAATTCATGTTAGAAGCATTTACTTATGGAAAATGGATAGGCTCTGCTCAAATCGTCATTGATTTGTTTATAAAGCAAGACTTCAAGGGACTTAACTTTTAAGCATTGTTCTATTCAAATATTCGTTGTAACTTCTGCAACTCATGCTGTTTAATATATACTGTTCCTTCTATCAATAAGACGGAATTACTGATGTTTTGGCAACTTCGGTGATTATTAATGCATGGTTTTTCTACTTTGAACATTGAGTAGGACGGTGAATCAGGTGGTAACAGTTTCAAAGAGTTGTGTTCTTATTTTCTTTTATTCTTTTATTTTCTTTTAAGCCAAACCAACCAACAACAACAAAAAAACCCATATTTTTGGTTCAAGAAGAAAGTTGTACTTACTTGAAAAATACCTGTATTTACTTGAATACATATGTGTGTGTATATATATATATATATATACACGTAATAACTGTTTGTATATGTGACTTTATAAAATTTAAAGGACCCTATTTCCTTTAATACTCTTTATTAACAAATAGGGGCTTTGGTTATTTTGTAAAATCTTCAAAAATAAGTTATAGTACATATCATGTCTGGAAATCAAGGTATAGCAATGCAAAGAATGTGCTTAAGAAAAAACATTCACAGAGTTATGGATAGTTTAGAAGTTATTGGCAGATATTAAATTATGAGTTTTCTTCCTGTCTAGTCAAACATCATCTTTCTAAATTTCCAGGTTCCTAGCTTGTCATCCTGTAAGACACAATGTCATGATGGGGCCTGCTGTCATGAACTCCTGCCCCTGTGTGCTCTGGCAGACAGACCACGTGCATTTGAGTGGAGCTGAGTGCGAGGCAGGAATTGAGTATTTGGGCTATGCTGTTTAGAGTGTTTCTAAGGTGGCTTGCTATTTGCATTTTCCTGTGCATGTTCTGGTAACAGGGGACCCTAGCCTGACGCTCTGAGGAGTGGCTCAATAATCTGTAGAGATAGCCTCTTCAGAGACTGCTAACACCCTGTACATCTTTTGAGATAGGCTGAACTTGCAGACTTCAGCTGAGCTAGATTACAGGGCGACAGGAGTTGTTTACGTGGTGCCCTCTGGTGTGTCTAGCTGTTTGATTGCCTTATGCTTAATGCTCTACCTCTCATGATATAGGTCATTGACCCTGGGAGCTCAGTCCTTAGCTAGGACCAAGGATCCTGCCAGAGCACATTTCTCTGTCTAGTAGTGGAAATAGCACATGATGCGAACACTTATTAATTTGGACTTCAGCAATACCTTTGAGAAAGAAATTGGCTCAGCAATGACCAGTATAAATAAAATTAAAAGGGGGAGTAAATTAAGCCCAGCGTGGTGACGCACACCTGTAATCCCAGGACGTGGGAGGCTGAGAAAGGAGGATCACAGGCTCAAGGCCAGACTTAGCAAGACCCTCAGCAACTTAGGACCTGTTTAAAAAAAAATTTTTTTTTCAAAGAGCTGGGGGTGTGGATTAGAGGTAGAATGCCCCTGGGTTCAATCCCCAGTATAAAAAAAATAGATACATTTTTAGAAATAGAATTCTATATTTACTTATGTATTAAGCATGAACAAAGGACCACAACATCCCAAGGCTTTCTTACCTGAGCTTGACTTTCTGCCTCTACTGAGTAGTTATAAGACTATTTCTTTCATGACTGGCTAATAGTTCTAGCCTTTTCCTAAATTACACTGACCTTGTTCTACTTATGATTCTTATAAGAAAGGATATTCAGTGTTGCCTTTTCTTGAAAACTTTGTAGAGAGACACTGGACACAGAAAGCGATGGGCCTACAGAAAGTTCTATGCCTGCGTCTGCCATGACATCGTTTTGAGAACTGGCTAAACAGAGGCTGTGTGTGTGTGTGTGTGCGTTTTTAAGCAGCAAGTCTTCTTGGGCTGTTGGTATTTCAGTCTCTGTGAATTCTTAACAGAAGAGCGGCTGTTCCATTATCTTGTACAAATATTTGGCACTGGAATTCCCTTATTTACTAACTATAAGTAATATAATATTTTTAAACCTCCAATCACTAGGGAAGGAAAAATAAACAACTGACATAAAGATACTTAGGACTGAAAGCTTGCAGAGTTTAGTATTTGACAGGGTAGAGACTGGAGTTTATCATTTATTATTTAGTGAACACAGGCCTTTAATCAGACCTTTTGTTTATTAAAAGTGGTGGTTATATAACGTGTAGAAGGAGTCAAAGGGTCTGTGGTTTTAAAATATTAAAATGTCCAGTAAAGTATGTTACATTTTGAAATCGTTTTTATTTGTGGGGAGGTGAATCTCAGGTTGTACTAATTTTCCAAAGTAAGCAAATCTGACTCTTGTGGTTTTAAATTATGTCGAATGTTACTTGTGAAAAAAGATCTGAGTTTTTAGTTACATATTAAAAGAGTAGCAGGTCAAAATGGCTTTTCCAATGTTTATAATTTTTACATTTCTGTCAGTGAAACATACTTTATTGTTGAGGTTCTGTGATACTTGTTTTATTATCTGCTTGTTTGTACAAAGAAAAGTATGCAAAAGTGTTCAAGGAAAGTATTACAAATGTGTTTTATTGAAAAAATTACTTCAGTTGGTATTTATATAGAAATGCAGATTGAACAACAACTGCTCTGTGTATTTGTGATGAGTTGGATATAGGGTTTTTTGTTTTCTTTATATAGTATCTATCACAGAGTCCTCTCTCCATAAAATTGGATAGAATGAAGACGTCAAGTTTTACACTAATAGAATATATTTTCTCTAAAGATGTCCTTTGTGATGGAAAGTCTGTTTCACTGTGTTTCTCAACTGTTTACCAGCTTTACTACACTCAATAAATTGATCAGCTTTGTTAGGGAAGATTGTTTTTTTGTTTTCATTAGATTAACCAAAGTTAGAAATGAAAATGGAAAAACAGATCAATTGCTCCCAAAGTGAAAATTATTTGAAGTATTTTATAGAAAAGCAAAATTACTTTCTTCGAAAGTTTGTTAATATATATTGTTAACCGTTAAGAAGTAAAGATAGAAAAAGGACAAGAATACTTTCATTTATTAGTGCTTTTATAAAAATTCAATTCTGCACTCTTGGCTATATGGTACCATTGTTATAAAAATTGTAAAATGTGAGTAAGAACAAAATTAATTTTACGATAAGAAAGAAGCTAATCTGACTGACTTAAGTTGAAAATATAAAAAAAGAAGATGGAATTGTTGTCTGATATAATTTATGAAGGATTTTGAGCTAGCAAATAAAGTTGCATTTGTGACTTTAGCCACAGAGATAGTAGGAAAAAAGGAATTTTTTGCCATCTTTAAAATTTTAAATTTGGTATTGGTAGTCTTTTTCCCCACCAACTAGAAAAGGTCAAAGGTAACTACATTGTGTTTTTAATGACATTCCCCCCTAGTTTAAATGTTTTGTATACACATGTGCGAACATGTACTTGGGTGCGTGTGTGTTCAAAAGTTAGGGTCAGAAGATGATGGATTATGAGACATTGCTAACAACATTCAAACCACCAGCAATATGCCTAATATAATATGTGCTATGAACCAGGAACTATTTGCTATGCTTTACATATATTGATGCATTCAATTCTTCTACCTATGCTGTGAGGTCAGCACTCTTGTCATCTTTGTTTCACACACAGGACAGTGAGGCACAGAGAGGTTTCCGGCTTTGCCTAAGTGGTAGAGAGGGAATCAGAACCCAGAATATGGGGCTCCAAAGCCTGTGCTCTGAGAAACTTAGAGTCCTGTTGCCTTCAGTCATAGACTGATTGTGTCTAGCTCCATTTTGTCTTTTTTTTTAATGGAAGAATTGACAATTTGGTAATTTTTTTTTGAGGAGTAGATATTAATATATGCAAATATCTGGCACAATAAATAACTTGCACTTTGACTGAAATGAACTGTTGTGGAAGAATTTCAACTCATAAGGGTTTGGATAGAATGTATGTGTGACTTTAATGAGCAATATTGCAGGAAAGACCCCCATTTCCAGGTGAGGTCTAGTAAAATACACCTCCAGGTAGGCTCTATAAGTCATATCTAAGTATATACTTTTTGTGTTTTGTTACTTTGAACTACTGAAGGTGTGTTTAGCAAAAGGAAGACAGTATCTGAATATTTAGAATGTTTCCAATTGTCACCCACCACTTTTAAATCCAATAGCCCTGAAGTATATTTGAGCTACTTATAACTTTCACCCTCTTATATTACGTTTTCTATGTAAAACACATTTGAGATCCTTTAGCTATCAAGTTTTTTCTCTTTGGTGTCGAGGTTGCAGGAGAGTTATTGTTTGCTTTAGTTTTTACTTTTTTTCCCCCATTTTTATTGGTGCATTGTAATCATACATCACAATGAAGTTCAGATAGGTCCATACATACACACAGCATTTTGTGAGCTATGGCCAGCTCCCACCCCACTCCCTCCCCTTCTCTGTACTGCATAGTGAGATTGGCATTGATAATTTTGTATATGTAGATCATGTCAATAGAAGTGTTTCCTTCATCAAATATCCTTCCCCCACTCATCTCCCTCCCCTAAATCCCCTCCATCACTTCATTGGGGTTTCTCCTCCATTGTCTGGAGTCCCCTTTGTATCCGAATTTCTCCCTAGCTTCCACATATGAGGAAAAACATATTACACTTCATTTTTTTTGTGACTGGCTGATCTCACTTAGCATAATATTCTCTAGTTCCATCTATTTTCCTACAGACATAATTTTGTTCTTTTTTTTTGCGGTACCAGGGATTGAACCCAGGGGCATTCTACCTCTGGGCTACACCCCCAGCCCTATTTTTTATTCTTTATTTTGAAACAGGGTCTCACTAAGTTGCGGAGGGCCTCACTAAGTAGCTGAAGCTGGCCACGAACCTGCGATCCTCCTGTCTCAGCCTCCCAAGTACTGGGATTACAAGCATGTACCACCACGCCCGGCTCAATTTTGTTCTTTATAACTGAATAGAATTCCATCGTGTGTACATTCCATAATTTCATAACCTATTCATCTGTTGAAGAACACCTAGACTGGTTCCATAATTTTGCTATTGTGAATTGTGTTGCTATACACATAGATATACATGTATTACTATAATATTCTGGTTTCAATCCCTTTGGAACTATATCCAGGAGTATTTTTACTTTTATCAGAGGGCTTTGTGCACATCTAAAGAATTAATTTAGTGCTAAAAATCTTATGAAATATGGCAGTCCCTCAGCCCTGACATTCCCACTCCCAAAGGGCAGCTATTCATCTATTGAAGAACACCTAGACTGGTTCCATAATTTTGCTATTGTGAATTGTGTTGCTATAAACATAGATATACATGTATTACTATAATATTCTGGTTTCAATCCCTTTGGAACTATATTCAGGAGTGTTTTTATTTTTATCAGAGGGCTTTGTGCACATCTAAAGAAATTAATTTAGTGCTAAAAATCTTATGAAATATGGCAGTCCCCCAGCCCTGCCATTTCCCACTCCCAAAGGGCAGCTGCTATCAACTGTGTCTTAGCAGATTCCTTTGCAATTTACCTCAGCATCTCTAAATCACACATTTACGTAATTCTTCTCATTCTTTTAGTTTTGGTTTTAAGCAGGATCCATTGACTTATGGGGAGATGAAGAACCAGAACCCTTTGCTACTCTACGCCCTCCCCATCCTTCCTGTCTTACCTCAACCCAGAGCTATCATAATTTTGATTAGATCAGTGTTTACATGATTATGACTACGGATGAGCTATTCACAGCGAGGCCAGATAAAATACCAGGCTTATGTTTTCTTTCTGGAATAATATGTTGTTTTTCTTGGAATTAATAAATTTGATTAGTTTCCTAAGTATTAATGTCTAATTCAACTCTATACTACCCCCGGTACAATTTTTCTCTTTATGTATTCAAATTCATTGGCCACTTCACCAATGTTCTTTCTTTCAACTATCTCTCAGAATGTTCTAGACCTGCTCCAGTCTAGGTCTGTTGCAGCCGTCCACCATCATGGAATTTTCTTTCACCACTGTGGCATTTCCTTTACCTCCCTTTATTTTAGATACTGTTTCCTGGATTTCAAGTCATAGTCATTGTCTTTGTCTGTTTATTCTCTCATTTAGGGAGCTCATCTTCCAGCAGTTTCCAAAAAAAGTATTCACATAGGAGATTTTTAAAAGCCCGTATGCCTGAAAATGGCTTTATAAACTCTCACACACTCATTTTGGTGGCTACAGAATTATAGGTTGGAAGTCAGTTTTTTAAATTGGAATTTTGAAGACTCTCTTCTGCTGTTCGTTAGCTTCAAATATTCTATTGAGAAATTCAGTGCTATTTTGAATTGAGTTTTTAACCTTGCAAGAAAGGCATATAAATTTGACCTTCAATCCTCTGTTGGCAATATTGTACTTTATCTTCTATTTTTCCTGCTGTTCCCAGGCCTAAGACTGCTTTAGAGTCTTCACTTTCTCAGACGTCTTTATTGATGAAGGTGTGGTAGTCACCCAACTGCATAGTGGGAGAGGGAAACGACAGGGTCCAACTTATTCCTAGACAAGGAAGATGGTTTTCAATAGGCCTCTTTTTAGCCCCACTTCACGCTCCTCCAGAATTGTCTAGAGCTGCCAATATTGAAGTATTCTGTGGCTCTGTGATGTGAATCAAGTTGTTCCCAGCTTTCCCCTCTATTTGTTTACCATTCAGCTTGGCAGAGTGGTGGGGAAATTTACTATTCTTCTTTTTTTTTATACTTATATATTTTATTAGGGTGTAAGGGATAATTATAAATCATCTGAGTAACATGATTCTGTGTTTTCTGCTGAATCTTATGATTCCCTATGAAGATTTAACAAAGCCTTAAGTTTTCCCATTCAATATCTTATTTTCTAAAATAAATTCATAACACACTGATTGAGATATCACATTATATACTACTATAAATAATATGACATTTAAATACATCATATATATTTTATTAGGTTATAAGAGATAATTATAAATCATCTGAGTGACATGATTTCCATATTGCTAGTAGTTGTTTAATTAGTTTCCATTCAAAAACTAAATGACCAAAAATTTCATGGAAATTTGCATGTTCTCTCAAAGTCAAGGAACATTACAAATATGTGGAGATCTTTTCCTGTGGGAAAATATTTCCTTTGGTGATGTATTAGAACTTTTCTATAGGCAAATCCTGAAATAAGCTGGGGCATATGCTATAACTTACAGTTATTAAAGTCTCTGCTTTGCACTTTCCAAAATATGCTGACTCTCGTGTCATCTTATTTTTTCTTTTCTCTGGGATTATACCTTTTCAAACATCCCTTTGTTGTTGTTTTAATGAAGTTTCAAGAGGGAAAAGGGATAGGGCGTGTGTTAATCTGCTTTCTTCAGTGTGAAATCCTAGGGTTGATAGTACCAGGGAACCAGATCCTTCTTATAAATGAATGTCTCTGTAGGAACCTTCTTGAGATTTTTCCATTTTTTTACTGAGTAAGGAAGTGAAATAACAGCTAAGGTGGGAAGGGAGGATGAATGCCCTTTGTTTTTATTGGGGGTGTATATTTACCCAGTCATCAAAATCTAAAATAGAAAGGTGGGGTGCCATGCCCTTCTCTTCCTTCTGAAATACTTCCAGTGGACAAAGGTTAGTAGCTAATGCTATTCTTGCAATTATGTGGCCAACCCTAGTCAGTTTAAAATAACAAACAAATTGATTTCAATCCATTTTAAAAAGAATTTGGGTTCCCCACCCTTCACACCCATCCTGCTTTAGTTTTCTAATAAAGACATTTTGGAAAACATCAGCTATATTCTCACCAGACAGAGATTTTGCTAAAGATTTTGCCGAATAGCTTTTGAGATTAGATGCTGTTTCTTGGGGATGACACTGATAATCTTGGGAGAATAAACACTTTTACACACCACCACTTCTACTCATAATTACATCTGTTTAGGAAGTATGACTTCAGTACTTGCTATGTGCCAGGAAGCACATTAGGTATTTTATTTATTTATTTTTTTGCGGTACCAGGGATTGAACCCAGGGACATTCTACCTCCGGGCTACACCCCCAGCTCTATTTTTTATTCTTTATTTTGAAACAGAGTCTCACTAAGTTGCCGAGGGCCTCACTCAGTAGCTGAGGCTGGCCTAGAACCTGGATCCTCCTGTCTCAGCCTCCCAAGTACTAGGATTACAAGTGTGCGCCACCATGCCTGGCTTAGGTATTTTAAACATAATGATCTTTCTTGTCCTTTCAAGAGTCTATACGTCAACCACCCTGAAATCCTTCAAGATGTATGATTGCAATGCACTAATAAAATTAAATAAATAAATTAGAAAATATTTAAATAAAAGAGTCTATGTTCTAATAGGTACTATTTTGTGATTAATAATGGTTACCAATAATGGGAGTGGTCACAGTGCAGTAACACTTCATCTCATTGAATCCATAGCAGAACACTACAGAGTAATTTTAATGTTCTAATTTTACAAATGATGAAACCTGGGCCTCCTGGTTTGCCAAAGGTTATCCAGCTAGCAGGTAAAATGGCCAGAATCCAAAGCCAGGTCTGTTTTATCTCAAAGCCCATATTGTTCTATTTGTACAGCTTTTTAAAAAGTTCAACAAAGCAACTTCATATGAATTTTTTATCTAAATCTCTATTAATCGATCCAATAAGAGAACCTATTTTTGAATTGAAGGTATTTTTTCTCCGCTTGGTGAGTGTGATGGAAAAAAAATCAGTAATTAATTGCCTCATTCCAGGGGCATGTCCTATTATCACAGTGAATTCATCTATTCTCACTAGATGCATTTTTTAAAAATGACTGTGTGTTTTGGGATCAAACTGATAGGTAGAACGCAGATTTCCATTTAGCTGTAGTAAAGGAGCTTAGCTATTTTAAGGAACCTTGTATTTAATAATTTCTTAAAGCAAATAAAATAGTAATGCAAATAATTAGATTCTAATTTCCTTGTATAAACACTCATTTTCTCATTCCTTATTTGTTTAAAATGCTTAGTTGATAGTAGCTTAGGAAATTAGAGTGTGCATATTACTCCCTTTCTTTAATTATGTAAATGATCTTAAATGTTTCAAGGCACACTGAAATATCATAGTATAATCCTCCAAAACAGACACACATGAAACAGGGAGGCAATATTTAAAATAGAAATGTGTAGGCAGAGATCAAGGGGAGTCAAATGTTAACAAGGTTCAAATTAGGCAGAGAAACTCAAGGAAATGCTGAAATTGGTCTTTTTAGTTGGTAACCTGATCATGATTTCCACTGACATTTATTGAATACCTGCTGGGTGGCAGATATTGCTTAGGCACTGGGAATAAAATAATGTTTAAGAACAAGATCTTGCCAGCCAGAACTGATGGTCTGGCCAGCGGGTGAGCTCAGAGACTTGCGAGTAAGACAGCCATATGGTTGAAAGCCTGTCTCTGAGCCTGAAACACAGCAGACAAGGGGACCCTGCAGTACAGAGGGAAGGAGAAAAGTAGAGTGGTCAAGAATAGGAGGTAAAATACTGGAAGAGATTGTGGCACATTGTAGACAATGAAGGCTATGCACAGGAAGAGAGGACAGATCAGTATTGGACTGCATTTTACAAATTAGTACAGAACAGCATTTGTGTCATATTTAACATTTTCCAAAGCACTTTCACACGTATCAAATCAACCTGGACAACTGCAAAAGGGCTGCGTTTTTATTTTCATTAGACAGATGAGGAAACTGACACCAACAGGTGCAATATAGACATGTCCCCAAACTGTGTGGAGGACAGCAGAGGTTAGGTAGCGAAATGTTATGGCTGTCCCCTTCATACCATAGCAAGGCTCAGTGGGAACTCTTGCTTGATTCTTTGCTACCTTCGTCCTGCTCAAACTGTGCCTTGTGTCATGCTTTACATGTGCATCAAATCCAGTCCTGAAACTCTATAGTTACTGAGTGATTCTCTGTGTAGTAATCAATATAAGGTTCACTTTATCGATGACTCAAGTCTCACTGAAAAAGAGAATTGAGTGGTAAATGCTGTTGATCTAGTATGTTGTATTAAGGATGGATTTGACATTTGTGTTTAAGCATGGAATTACAAGACTGGATATTTCAAGGCAAATGCAATAACAACAAAGCAAAGATAGCTGACCACGAAGCTGCAACATCATTTGCAAAAATATTATATTTTAGCTAAATTATTGATTTGACTTATTCCAAGGAAGTTTTATAACATTAGTGAAACTTGTCTCTTTTTTTGGTGGTGGTGGTATTGGGGATTGAACTCAGGGGCATTCTACCCTCTGACCTATACCCCCAGCCCTTTTTACTTTTTGTTTTGAAACAGGATCTCACCAGGTTGCTGAGAGTCTCCTTAAGTTGCTGAGACTGGTCTTAAACCTGTGATCCTCCTGTCTCAGCCTCCCAAGTACTGGGATTACCGGTGTGCACCACCAATAAATCAGTGTTCCTGAGTGTAAGTGGGATAAAGACATATAAATAATTGTTTTGTAGGGGAGAACTTGTATCAAGTGAAACCATTGGGAATCTGAAATATACGATCATTTTGGAGTTTTCCCAGTGTTAAAAGAGTGGCCACAAAATATGGAGTCTACTCTTTTCCTACTTCCTTCCCATGATTGGTAATTTCAGTTTGGAATTTAGAGTGAGAGATTGTTTTAGATATATATGCTTTACATATGCATTCCTCTGGATGCCTAAGTTCAAGTTTTGCTAGCTCACTGTAATGCTCATATTAAGAAGTCAAAGGTGATATCATGCCTGTTGTTATTACATGCCTGTGTTGGGATCCATAGGTCGGCAATTACTTAGGTATTGCACATACTGCATAGGTCTGGGTACTTGCCCATGACCCTCTGCTGGGGCCTTTCAGCTGGTACAGTTCAGGCATTTGCAAACTTATCAGTGACTCCAGAAGGCAGGAAGTAAGAGTCATGAGTCAAGTGGGATTTCCAAGGATATAAAATCAGCCCAGAAATCTGCAGGGTTATCCCCAAGGCAGAGTCAGTGTATCCCTTATTCTCTTTCAGCATGTATAATTATCAACCATGTTCCTGTTTTATCCTCAGAGATATCTTGCCTCATGAGGGCTGCTTTGGTTGTCTTTGTAGCCAGACATCAGTTTTGAAAAGAATTTAGGTTAAGGATCTGAGAGAGCAAAGGTATCCCATAGTGTGATTTCTCTCTAGAGTCTCACGGTCTCCTAGGGTTTTATGTTATCAAAGATAAAAAATTGATAGAGCATGTAACTACTGAACATTTGGTCTCTGTAACACAGAAGCAAATAAGATGACTAGAAGTACTATGTTCACCAAATTTCTTCCAGTCAGCATTTCAATGCTGAAATATTTAAGTCCAAGAAACAGCAACACTTGGAGATCAGACCTGAGTAGATTAAAACTGGCCATGAATACTACATATGCTAAAAATGAGTTACTTATAAAATGGGATCTTCTTAATAAATTACGACTGTATCTTTTGAATCAATTCCTATTTTCAGCTGTTATTATCTCACAGATTATACACTTAAATATTCTTTATTTTTTTACTGAAAGAACTATGAAGGAAGCAAATTAAAACTAATAGTAGAGCCGGGCATGGTGGCGCAAACCTGTAATCCCAGTACTTGGGAGACAGGAGGATCACAGGTTCAAAGTCAGCCTCAGCAACTTAGTGAAACCCTGCTTCCGAATAAAAAATAAAATAGGGCTGGGGGTATAGCCCAGAGGTAGACCACCCCTGGGTTTCACCCCCAGTACCACAAAAACAAACAAAAAACAAAACAAAACTAATAGTAGTAATTTATACATTTAAATCACAAGGACTGTGTTATGAATTTTTCTATATCATTTATTATTTTCTCTTTTTTTGACAAAAAGTACAAACAAAGATACTCAAGCTCTGATGGCTCACAGCCCATTTTTTTTTCTTTTACTAGAAATTGAACCTGGGGCATTCTACCTCCCAGCTACACACTAGCCCTTTTTATTTTTTATAAACAGGGTCTCAGGTTACTGCGTGTCTTGCTAAGTTGCTGAGGCTGGTCTCGAACTTGTGATCCTCCTGTCTCAGCCTCCCAAGTATTGGGATGACAGGCATGCACTACCATGCCGGGCTTGGGCCATTTTTTTTTTTCTGTTTCTCTGCTAGTTCTGCAATCCTTTATTAAAGTTACCTTCATCATAACCTTGCTTTCCTTTAGGTTGTTTTTCACACAATGGCCAGAATTGCTTTTATAACGTACATCGGATCATGTCACCTGCTAATGGAATTCCATAACGCTTAAAATAAAATCCTTCCCATGGTCCACAGTGATCTGACTCTTCCTGACTCCCAACATCCCCTATCTCTCGCTGTATGAGGTTTTTTTTTTTTTTTTGCGGTA
>PVJS01023558.1:0-19168 GCA_004027185.1 Glis glis
GTTTCAAAATAAAGTATAAAAAAAAAAAATAGGGCCGGGGGCATAGCGCGGAGGTAGAACCGCCCCTGCGTTCAATCCCCGGTACCGCAAAAAAAAAAAAAAAAGCAAAATAAAAAATAAAATAGGGCTAGGGGTGTAGCTCAGAGGTAGAATGCCCCTGAGTTCAAATCCCCAGTACAAAAAAAAGAAGAAGAGAGGAAGAATTATTTAATACATGTTCATTTCCTTTAGGTAAGGTGACACTAATCGTTTTTGGAAAATTGTCTCCAAGGGGCATTTGTTTGTTGGTTTTCTGTTTTGTTATTTTGTAGACTTTGTTTTTTAAGTAGCTTCAAGTTCACAGCAAAATTGAGCAAGAAGTCCAGAGTGCCTGCATAGGCATAACCTCCTCATTATCTACATCCCACACCATGTGGTGTATTTGTTGCAGTCTATGAACCTACATTGATGTCATGTTATCACTCTAAAGTCCATAGCTTACATTAGTGTGTGTACTCTTGATTTTGTAAATTCTGTGGGTTTTGACACATGAATAATGATATGTGTCTACCACTGACATGTTTTTATTAGAAAATATTTGCACTTGGAACATAAAATATCACCATTTCACAATTAAGAACAAAATAAACTAAATAAACATAAACCTCAGAGGGGAAATTATAAGACTAAACAACTATTTTTTAAAACCAAGAGGTCATTACCTATAAGAACGAATCCTAATGAGTGGTTTCTGTGCTAAAGTGGTTGTTCTTACTTAAATGAATACAAGATTGATACAACCTTTCACTCAAATGCTCAGTGTGAAAGTGCTGTCTTCAGAGTACTCAGAAGAAACAGACATACTTCTATTAGATTCACTCTGTAGAAGTTTATAACTACCCCTGGTCATGCAGAATATGATGGTGTTAAGATGTCCTTAATCTGCCTTCAGGATGGGGCTGGGGAGGTTTTAAACTTTATCAAATTGCATGTAACTTTTTCCATAAAAGGGGGTGCTATGCATGTGTACTTCCTGCATAGTTCCATCTGGTGGTTAGTGAGTGTCACTGCAGCCTTCTCTCAGGAATAGGAAAAGTCTTAGCAAAGCGTTGGTCTTAGAGCTCTTGGATCTGGTGATTCAGAGGTTTTCGTAACAAATAGCCATCTGGGGGTGGCAGTTTTCAAATATTTGATCTAATGATTTTGAGTATACTTAGGGCATTAGAGCCTTAAAAGCACTAGTGGTTTTGGTTTTTGTTCTTGTTTTTTGTGATGCTAGGGATCAAACCCAGGACCTCACACATGCTAGGCAAACATTCTACCACTGAGCTACATCCCAAGCCCATAAGTATTAATTTTTTGTTTTAGCTTACTGTTGTAAGAATAATGATTAAAATAATTTCCATAGAATGAGATAACTTTTTGTTTTTCTGTTACTATCTGAATAAACTTGTAACTAATTAAAATTTCTGTTTCTTCTCCTTGATGTAGCTTATCAACCAGCCCAGAAGTATCCCTTCGGAACAGGGGGGTCAGCAATATATCAACCTCAGCAGCCTGTTGCTCCTCCTGCTTCAAACGCTTACCCTAACACCCCTTACATATCTTCTGCTTCTTCCTATTCTGGGCAGTCTCAGCTTTACTCAGCACAGCACCAGGCCTCTTCACCTACCTCCAGCCCTGCTGCTTCTTTCCCTCCTCCCCCTTCCTCTGGAGCATCCTTCCAGCATGGCGGACCAGGAGCTCCACCAACATCTTCAGCTTATACACTGCCTCCTGGAACAACAGGTACACTGCCTGCTGCCAGTGAGCTGCCTGCGTCCCAAAGAACAGGTCTGCGCTTGAAAGGGCTTTGGTTTGGCTCCTATTGTTTCATGAACAGATGGGTGGATGGAGGGGTATTATTTCTGTTTGTAAATTGGGTGTTGAGTTTTTATAACAAATTCTAAAACTGTTTGTAAAAGTGCATTTCTCCTAAAATGAACTTTATTTGCCAAATGAGGAAAGCTTTAGACCTTCAAAAGAGTAAAAATGTAAAATCTGTCATTGAACTTCAAATAGGTAGTAAAGAATTAATTGGTAAGATAAGTAGTAGTTGAAATCAGATTTAGTGGACACTAATTTTTTTACTCGAACAAAAGTATGCTCTCCATTCTTACTGAAAAGTTTTCAGTTTCAAAAGATATTTGTGGCTTAAATTCACTCCTGGAAGTTAAACAGCACAGGGTCTTAAAGAGTCTGTATAAATTTTGCAGTTACATTGTATTTGTAGGTGTGAGAAGTGATCTCAATATGCTTAACTAAGAAATAAAGTAAGAGAATACAACTTTTGACAGAGATCCTGTAAGACAGTAGAAAGTCACTGTACAGTAGTATAACAATTCTATATTAGGGCAATACTGCCTTCTCATGCATCTTGAAAATTTCTAGGCATATATTTTGTTTACTAATATATATAACAGTATATTTTTATTGACAGATCATAACTATGCATTTATGGAGCACAATATGATGATATATATATATATATATATATATATGTATAAAATGTGGAATGATTAAATCAAACTTTTTTCTTTTTTCTTTCTTTTTTCTTTGTGGTGCTAGGGATGGAACCCAGAGGCATTCTACCTCTGAGATACACCCCCAGCCCTATTTTATTTTTTATTTGTAAACAGTCTCACAAAGTGCTGACAGCCTCACTAAGTTGCTGAGGATGGCTTCAAACCTGCGATCCATCTGTCTCAGCCTCCCAAGTACTGGGATTACAGGTGTACACCACCATGCCCAGCTCAAACTAATTAATATATCCACCATCCTGCCTACCTATCATTTTTGGGTGGTGAAATACATGTTTTATAAATTTTTATCAGTCATTCATATTACACTTGAAGTTTAATATTTTATGGATAGGTTATATTACCTGATTTTCACTTAGGAATGATAAAAGAGTCCTCAAAAGTATGTGTTATTAAACAATGAATCAGATAAGATTCAGAACCACTTATATAGTGGTTAAGATAGCAGGCTTTGGAATTAGATGGCCTGGGTTAGTATCTTGGCTTCCTGCTTTCTAGCTGTGTGATCTTGAGCGAGTTGCTTACTTCCTTAAGCCTCAGTTTCCTCAGAGAATAATAGTAGTACGCATTCATATGCTTATCAAGAGGATTGAATGCATTAATACATTAAAAGCATTTAGGAACAATGACTGCCAAATAGTAAGCACTTTTTAAAAAGTTGGCTGTGAGTATAGAAAACTTCATTGTGAATTAGGGCTCTGTGCATTTCCATATTTGAAAGTAGTTTCCCTTTCAGATTATAACTGATAGTTTTAAACTAGAGGGACAAAAAAGATGAGACTTGCTTTACTTCTAATACTGAAGTTATTGTGTGGGGGAGTCCAAATTTATTTTTCTCATCTTATATGCTAAATAGTAGCTTTAATTGATAAAAGCATTTATCATAAAATAGAATCTATTGTGGAAATACTATTTTCTAAATAATATGATTTAATAAATGTGGATACAAAATACTTTTTAAATGTTCCTACTTTTAAAGTCTTATGGATAGTTGATCCCAATATTGTACACACATCTTCCTCCTTCTCTGATATGTAGTATTAAAGTACAAAGAACCAAAACATACACACCATACACACAAGTACACTACAGTAGTCCCCCACCTTATCTAGGGAGACTATATCCCAAGATTGAACTATAAACTGTAATGAAATTGCTAGCATCATTACTTTTGCATTGGGGGGTCATTATTAAGTAAACAAGGGCTGTCTGAATACTAGCACTACAATACCATGGCAGCTGATCTGATAACCGAGGGGGCTGCTGAGTGACCATTAGGTGGGTAGTATATACAATACCTAATGGTCCTTTGCTGGACAGAAGGATGATTCACATCTCTAGTTGTATGGGGCAAGACAGCAGGACAGCATGAAATTTTATCAGACTACTCAGAATGGTGTGCAACTTAAAACTTTTGTGTTATTTCACAATTATTGTTTGTGAATTATTAATATTCCACTTAATATTTTTGGACCAAGATTGACCAGGGATAACTGAAATCACAGGAAGTGAAACTGGATAAAAAAGTAGAATGTGAGTCATCCATTAGTACACAAGTACAATTTCAGTAGTACACTACACATACTTCAGTAGTTTGGTATTTTAGAGACGAGTACCAGTTTACTCTACCAATAATTTGTTAGAGTTCCAGAAATACTCTTTCAAATCTGCATGAGAGCCAGGCGTGGTGGCGCACGCCTGTAATCCCAGTATTTGGGAGGCTGAGACAGGAGGATCACAGGTTCACGGCCATCCTCAGCAACCTTGTGAGGTCCCCTGCAACTTAGTAAGACCTTGTTTCCAAATAAAAAATAAAATGGGGCTGGAGGTATACTCAGAGGTAGAATTCCCCTGGATTCAATCCCCAGTACCCCCCCCAAAATCTGGATGAGTGAAGACAGTACCCATTCTGAATAGTTGAGTAATGATCCTTGATAGAAAGAGGTATTGTGGGCTTAAGTAAATCCCCACTTACAAATGATGCAGGGAAGTAGTGAAGAGAATTAATATTTACTGAGCTAATCGTGGACATGATCTAGCACTTGCTGTATATTTCCTTATTTGGATCTCACAACTCTGAAAAATGGGGATAGTTTTTCTTAATTGCAGTTGAGGAAATGGAATTTCCAGGAGTTATATAATGTCAGGATTGCACAGTGGCAGTCTCCAAGTTAAGATACATACATGGGTCTCTCAGTCTTCAAAGCCTGTGTTTATATTTATTTACAGTAGGTATTCTAGTCCTGATATAAGTCATACAAAACTTTTAGTGTTAGAATTACAAAAACCATCTAGCAATACTGTTCTGAGCATTTGTTATTTAGTAATCTAAACTAAATATTTGCATGGGTATTTTTTCTCCCTAAGAAAAACTACATTTGGCCATGAGTTCAGTGGTTGTTTATATACAAAATAACACAGTGTTCTAACCTGGCTGAGAAACAGGGACTAATGGGAAGATGGCAAACAGACAAGCATTTTTTTGTATTCAGCATGTACTGTGTATGCCTAGCTGCTTTGTTACCTCTTGCATGTTAACAGCCTCCTATATTTTAATTAACAAAGTTCCAACTTTGCCATATTTTATTTTTGGATTTCCTAAAAATTTTAAGTAACAGAAATAATTGTGACTGAAAATTTTGTCATATTCTGTCTTTGATTTGTTCAGGGTCTAGAAATTCTCCTTGGCCAGTGGGATCATTCCTGGTAGTCACTACAGATTTTCAAGCCTTCTAATAATGAGCCACAAAATTATGTGCCCAGGGCTCAGAGAAACAAATGTTGCAATCAGCAGAACATTCATTTAGTAAATTCCTTTAGTGTCTGACTTATTTCACTTGGCATAATGTCTTCAAGGTTCATCCATGTTCTTCATGTACCTTGTTTTACCTTCTGTCACCATTTAATTGATCTGTAGAATACAGACCAATTAAAGTGTGTTGTAAATAGTCATATTTAAATCTGTTTAAAGCCATAAAAGTGAGAAATTGAAAGGAGTTAGCATTATAGCTGAGACAAAATTCTATATTAAATTGATAAAAGATTTGAACAAAGTTTATCTGGTCTAAAATAAAATATATGGTTAAGCCAGGCATGGTGGCATACACTTGTAATCCTAGTACTTGTGAGGCTGAGACAGGGGGATTGCAGGTTCACAGCCAGTCTCAGCAACTTACTAAAGCCCTCTGCAACTTAGGGAGACCCTGTTTCAAAATAAAGAATAAAATACGGCTGGGGGTATAACTCAGAGGTAGAATGCCCCGGGTTCAATCTCCAGTACCACAAAGAATAAAATAAAATAAGAAAACAAGCATGACTAAATATCTTGCATGGTTTGAAGTTAGGACAAGCATGTATTGGGAAGGGGGCTTGATTCTTGTACAACCATTCCTTCTGTTCAACAGACCTCCTCCTCACCCACCCCTTCAAGTTACTCATTCAGGCTAGTCAACTGTGTTCCTGTGGAGAATCTTCTTGGTTCTGATTTGATTCAGTTTTGTTCGCAACTTTGAATTTAATTCCTTTATGACTTTAGTGTCATTTTACCAAGAGCTCATATGAAAATTGCTCCATAGACTTTTTTGTGTTGCTAATAGTTTGTGAAATCAGGATACCGTCCCAGGCTTTAATCTCAGGACTTAAGTCACTGCCACCAGAGTTTAGAGGAAAAATAGTCTTCATCTTCTGTACCTTCCTCTCAAGGGACAGGGAGAGATGGGTGTGTTGTTAAGACTACTCTGTGGAAAGAGCCAATCCAAAAGTATTTCCAGTTCCTTTAGGTTTGTAATATTTGGCCCTCTCAGCCCAGAAGCTTAAGTCTGGGGCTTGAGGGTGCCTCTGTAATTGGGAATTGGGTTAGTCCTGTTGTAACACACACATAGTGACTCCTCAGACACTAACTGTGGTGTTGTGAAGTTACATCTCGCATGGCAAGTTAGGTCGTAAGTTATAAAGTCAAAGTTCAAAGTAAAAATAGAAAGTCACTTAGAGGCACTTATCACTGATCACTCTTTTTCAGTTAAACCCTACGTGAAGAAGTTGGCTTGTGTTTTAGGAGCCATATTTTATTTTATTTTATTTATTTATTTATTTTTGCGGTACCGGGGATTGAACGCAGGGGCGTTCTATCTCCGCGCTACGCCCCCGGCCCTATTTTTTTATACTTTATTTTGAAACCGGGTCTCATGAGGTTGCGGAGGGCCTCGCTAAGTAGAGAGAGAGAGAGAGAGAGAGAGTGAGAGAGAGACAGGGAGAGAGAGAAAGCGCGCACGCATGCGCGAACTGAGGCTGGCCGCGAACCCGGGTCCTCCAGTCTCTGCCTCCCAAAGTACTGGGATTACAAGCGTGCGCCACCACGCCCGGCTAGGAGCCATATTTTATGAAAAATGTCTATCAGTGAACAGTAGAATGACATAACGAATGGGATAGGCTATGGGATTACCTCTCCCGCCTCATGGTTTCTTTGGGGCATGTGCTAGTCAACTAGAGTTCAAACTGAGTTGAATTAGTATTTTAATTGCTATATTCTGTATCGTCACTTGCCAAGTGAAGGTAGTTGAATTCACATAAGTTATATGTTCATATGATGTTCCTACACTGCATTCTTTTGACTTGGCTGAGCCTAGCCTGACCCTAAGAATCTGACAGCTGGAGTTGATGTATAAGGCAGCCTATTTTCCTCTTCTCCATTGCTAGAAACCTCAATTCTCTCAAGAGAAGTAACAGTCTGGGAGACTTGTGCTAAACAGTCTACAGAACCACATGAGATGGTTACATGTTTTCTGGTCCTGTTCTTGTTTATATACATATGTATGATGTGACCCCAGAAATTATAGTTTCTTTAGAATTCAGACCACTGGGATCTTGCATATCCAGCAGTGGAGAGTGGCACCTCTCTGCCAAGATTGTCAGGCATATTTATCAAATGCAGTATTGAGGGCTGCAGGACAGTGTAGAAATCCCCCTATTTCTCTTTAAATTCCTACTACTTAAAGAGGGTTTTGGACCAACAGTATTGATATCACTAGGGAGCTGGCTATAGAAAGACAGAACTTGAAAGCCCTACCACTTTACATAACAAATTAGATAGAATCTGCATTTCAACAAGATCCTCAGCTGACTTGGATTCACAGCTTTGAATAATACCAAAATGGCCCCATTTGGTATAATTAGGTGTGATATGTTGGGAAGAGCTATCCCCTTGGTGATATCATTAGCTTCATTTGTCAAACAGAAAAACAGTCCATGCTAATGATTAGGGAATTATTGGTATTTTAATTAAAGGGATACAATTTTCTATTAAAAGAGTATAGTAAGAAAAAGTGATTATATGAGTTAATTGGATACAACTTAAATGAATTCACTTTACCCAAAAACTAATTACTTTCTTAACTGGATAGAGACTTTTCACATTTAAAAAGTAAGTTTTAGCCAGGCGTGGTGGTGCACGCTTGTAATCCCAGTACTTGGGAGGCTGAGACAGGAGGATCCCGGTTCGCGGGCAGCCTCAGCTACTTAGTGAGGCCCTCCACAACTTAGTGAGACCCTGTTTCAAAATAAAGAATAAAAAATAGGGTTGGGGGTGTAACTCAGAGGTAGAATGCCCCTGGGTTCAATCCCCAGTACTGCAAAAAAAAAAAAGTAAGTTTTATTTTCTTAGTTAGTTTGTTTTTTCTGGGGTTAATGGAAGAAGAAATAATTATGAAATGAGAGAATTTAGAATGTCTTCAATAATACCACTTAAGTCATTTTTACATTTCATCTACAGAAAATCAGTCTATCCAAGACCAGGCACCTATGTTGGAAGGTGAATTGGTTGTCAGATATGCCTTGGAAATTTTTGAATCATTGAATATAATTAATGAATGGACATTAACAATAATGCATGTGAGCTTCAAAGATGATATCATAAATCTGATCAGTATCATTTTTTATTTGGCTTCTATTGAATCAAACTTTAGAACTGATTGAATTTATATGACACAAATAGCTTAATTATAAAAGCTATATAAACAAAGATAACTAAACCAAGATTATCTTAGAGATAGATTATCTTATGAGTAGAAGGTGATGGGAGAAATTTGAATGATTATATGTGACTGGAAGTTTAAGAATTTGTTAATCAGATAATAGCATATGATTTAATATTTTGTGATTAACAAGTGTTTTGAGCCATATTTTGTTTCTATCTCCTAGTAAACTCATAAGAAATTAATTCTGTTTTAAAAATCAAAGTAAATGAGTGCATGGTGGTTGGGAAGGGATCTGTATTTCTTAAAAGTTTCACTGACATTTGCATGAATTACAGTTTCTTTGGTTTGCCTAGCAATGTTGTGACTTAATATCATACATATCAATTAAATAAGTAAAAGTTAAAATGTTGAAGGAATATTTATTGGAAGGGGAGTGATTTTTTTCTATCTATGTATACATACACATAAAAGTTTCTTTAACAAGTATTTGGTTCCTTATAGACGATATCAAAATACATACTTAATGGAACATAAAATAATTATATTGTGATTTAGAAATTATCCTATTTCTGGCTTGTTTTACTTCTTTTTTCTTTGAAGATACTGGTATTAAAATACTTGAGTTCTGTTACTGATGTCCACTTTTCACTTTGAGATGACAGGGGTTTTTTGGGTTTCGTGTTTTTCAGAGGAAATTTGCTACAGTTGACAGTAGTTTCATTTTATATTTGCTGTCAGCCTGGAATTTTTTTAATGGCATTAAAAAAATCTTAGCAAAAATATTTGAATGCCGTTTTCTTCTTCATGAATAGGTCCCAAGGCAGAGATGGTAAAAATTACCGGTATTATGTAGTTGGTTCTTTTTTTTTAATAGTTTTTCCACCATATTAAGCATTTACGATTTGCTTGTGTTGAATTGCTCTTGGCAAACAGTAGATTGCTACCTTTATTCTTTTTGTATGTTGAATGTATCAGAAGGCTGCTTTTTTTTTAGCACACGTAAGAGATTTTTTTTTAATTAGGACAGAATAGTAAAGTGATCTTTGAAGGCCGTGCACCAGTGTAGACATAAAGCCTTCTCCATCCTTAAATTTCATTTTAAATGGGTATAATATCAAAATACCTTGACTACTAAGCCAAGGCTTTGTGACTACTAGAGGTATGAAGTTGAGAATCCAGGACTGTGTAGTGATGCCCCACAAACTTGATTGATAAAGCCTATCTCAATTATCTCAGTTATCTCAAGTTTGACTCAGAATTTCAAGGTATTAGATGATGGGTTCAATTTCATTTCCTTCCTTTCAAGATTCTAAAGGAAAATATCCTCTATTACCTATTCTAGGTCCTCAAAATGGTTGGAATGATCCTCCAGCTTTGAACAGAGTACCCAAGAAGAAAAAGGTACTAGAAAAAGATGTCCATCCAGTGGCCTACAGATGTTATGTTAATCACATAGCCACATGGAGCACACTGCACTTCACTGATGCTTTTAAAGGCAAAGCTTACTGATGTATTTGAGGCATATTTCGACATGTATCTTCTAATCTGTGAGGAGAAGGAAAGAAAGTAGAAAACAGGATCATCAAAACCTTGCTCTGATGATGGTGGTATAAATTAAAACCGTGTGTGTGTGTGTGTGGTACTGGGGATTGAACCCAGGGGCATTCTACCTCTGAGCTACACCCCCAACCCAATTTTATTTTTTATTTTGAAACAGGGTCTCACTAAATTGCAGAGGGTTTCCCTAAGTTGCCAAAGCTGGCCACAAACTTGCGATCCTCCTCTCAGCCTCCCAAGTACTGAGATTATAGGCATTTGCCACCATGCCTGGCTAAATTAAAGCCATTTTAGAAGGCAAAATGTAAATTCCCAGAAGGCCTTTTTCAAAAAGTAAAAACAAGCCAAGCACAGTGATACACACCTGTAATCCTGGGTACTTGGGAGGCTGAGCCAGGAGGATCACAAGTTTGAGGCCAGCCAGGGCAACTTAGCAACACCCTATCTCAAAATAAAAGGGGCTGGGAGTATAGTTCAGTGCATGAGGCCCTGTGTTCAATCCCCAGTACTACACACACACAAAAAGTAGGAAACAAAATTTTAGGCTTCACAATATTCTTTTTTATGAGTTACTTTGGTCTTTGGGTTCCAACAATAATCATCACTTCAATAATTATATTTTAGACTTTATGTCTATTGCATATAATATATGAAGAAATAGCATTATATTATATGTCAATAATTGTTGAGAGCTATTTGGACACAGAATAAGATAATTCCTTCTCTCGTTCTTTGCAAGCCATTTTCTTCTTTTTAAAAAATTCCAGCTGGGCACGGTGGTACACACTTGTAATCCCCGTATTTGGGAGGCTGAGACAGGAGGATCGTAGGTTCAAGGCCAGCCTCAGCAATTTAGCGAGACTCTCAGCAACCTAGCAAGACTCTGTTTGAAAATTAAAACAAAAGGGCCGGAGTGTAGCAGCTCAGAGATAGAATGCCCCTGCCTTCAATCCCCAATACCACAAAAAATAATAACAATAATAATAATAATTCCTAGTGATCCTTCACCCCAAATATGATAATGAGAGGTCATAACATAAAATTTGGAGACATTAAATGAGCAAGGAATCCCACAGTATGGATTAAATAATCAGAAATTTAATATATTACTTTTAGTGGGATAAAATTGCCGAGTGGTATCTACTTAGTGATCTAGGACATTAAATGCCTACCAGTGCACACACACACATACACATACACATGGCACATCTAATTCTCATATTACTAGATGTAATTCTGTAGATTTAACATCCTTTTTAAAAAATGTTATGGTTTTTGCTGGGTATTGTGGTGCATTCCTGTAATCCCAGTACTTGGGAGACTGAGACAGAAGGATTGCAAGTTTGAAGACTGCCTCAGCAATCTAGAGGAACTCTCAGCAACCTAGTGAGACTCTGTTTTAAAACAAAAAAATAAAATAGGGCCGGGGGTGTAGCTCAGAGGTAGAATGCCCCTGGGTTCAAGCCCCAGTAACACACACACACACACACACACACACACACACACACACACACTCTGTCTCTGTCTCTCTCTCTCTGGTTTTGGCTTTCCGTTATTGGGAGTGAAGTCTGGAGAGGTTCAGGTGGTGGAGTACAGTAACACACATATACACGCACACACACGCACGCATGCACGCACTGTATGGTTTTGGCTTTCTGTTATTGGGAGTTCAATCTGGAGAGGTTCAGGTGGTGGACCTGGGTGGGTGGGGTAGGTTGGCTCTACTTTTATGTTTTACTATAGAATTCTGCATAAAATTTCACTTGAAAAAAGTATTCTGCTGCTATTAGAATTTTTTGTTAACCATGGAATACTGTAGCTTCCTTATTTAAAAGCTTAGGAAATGTTGCTGTCCTTTTTATTCTTACTCACCATGTCTTTTATTTCCATCTTTTAATAGATGCCTGAAAACTTCCTGCCTCCTGTTCCCATCACATCCCCAATCATGAACCCTTTGGGTGACGCCCAGTCACAGATGCTGCAGCAACAGCCTTCAGCTCCAGTATCACTGTCAAACCAAGCTTCTTTTCCACAGCCACACCTTGCCGTTGGCCAGCCTTTCCATGGCATGCAACAACCTCTTGGTCAAACAGGCATGCCACCGTCTTTCTCAAAGCCCAACGCTGAAGGTGCTCCAGGGGCTCCTATTGGAAATACTATCCAGGTAATAGGAACTCTGTGGAAGCAGAATGGGAAAATAGCTCTGGAACAGTGCCTTTTCTTTAATGCATTGACTTTTTTTTTTTTTTGTGGTACCGGGGATTGAACCCAGGTGCGTCTACCTCCGCGCTACACCCCCAGCCCTATTTTTTATACTTTATTTTGAAACCGGGTCTCACGAAGTTGCGGAGGGCCTCACTAAGTAGAGAGAGAGAGAGAGAAACAGGGAGAGAGAGAGAGAGAGCTGAGGCTGGCCACGAACCTGGATCCTCCAGTCTCCGCCTCCCAAAGTACTGGGATTACAAGCGTGCGCCACCACGCCCGGCATGCATTGACTTTTATGATCAAACCAAATTATTATAAAATTTGGTTTCGATTTAGGTACCCTATACCAAAAATTGCACCCTTTTTTAAAGATTGGTCATATATATATATTATTTTGCACTTACATGGCCACATACAAACTCTAGAAGAGAGTTATATACTTGAGAATGTATGTTTACTGTAATCTAGCAAGTGTAATATTTTACTTGATCTAGTTAGTAGCCACAATTTATAGTTGGTCAAATCATCTCTGAACCCAAGCTTGCTAAGAAAAAGCTGTGTTCAGGGTTTTTTTCTTTAAAATATTAAATAAAAATGTAATGAGTTACATCTTTTTATTCATATGTATGTATAAAAGCCTTATCTTTAAATAGAGATACATTTTTACTTGCTTTTCACAAAAACAGCTAGTTGGCAGAGTCCTAGATTTTGAAAAGATCTAATACATTGCCAAATAACTGGCTTAGACCTATAGAGATATTTTGATCTGTTCATAAAAACTAAAGAGCTCACAACAAAGTTCAACATTAGAAGATAAAACAAACTCCTGCCCAAGTAAAAAACTAGTTCTCCTGTCTGTTTTTGACTCTGACTTATTGAAGTCAAATTTGTAAAGATTGTGTTTATCTATCACAAGAGTATGCTTTGTAGTTAAGAGAGAGTTATGCTTAGGAATTTTAAAATATTATTAGTTGCCTTATAAAAAAACAAATATTTTGCCGGATGTGGTGGCGCATGCTTGTAATCCCAGTACTTGGGAGGCAGAGACCAGAGGATCCGGGTTCACGGCCAGCCTCAGCTACTTAGTGAGGCCCTCTGCAACTTCATGAGACCCGGTTTTAAAATAAAGGATAAAAAATAGGGCCGGGGGTGTAGCTCGGAGGTAGAATGCCCCTGGGTTCAATCCCCAGCACCACAAAAAAAAAATTTTTTTTTTTTGATGAAGGTGGACAGCCTTGTACCTTTCTGCAGAAACATAAATTACAAAGAATGTTTTTAACGATTTACAAGCCTGTGTTATTGGGGAAGCCACACAGCCATCACCGTGGTTTAGACCTGGGTTTTCCTGCTGTCCTCATCTAGACAGAACCTCAGCTACATGAGGAAGAGACGCATAGTATCCGGCCAGACCATGTGTCCAGCTGCCTGCCTGCTGGGTGTCTCAAAGCACCTCGGTCTGAGCATTTCCAAAACCTAATTCATACCCTTCCTCCAAACCTAGTCGTCTTTTATTGTTTTCTTGTTTCAGTGAATCATACTATAATCTTTTTTATTGAATCCAGCAAAGACCTGGGAATCATCTTTATACTTTTCAAATATATCTCCCAAATCTTGTTACTAATATTCTAAAATATTACTTGAATCTTTTTTCTACATTTCCACTCTGGCTCATGCTTCTTATCTCTCGTCTTCACCAATGCAGGAGCCTCCTAATTGGTCTGCCAACATCTACTTTGGTACATCTCTGATTTGGTCTTGTCTCCTATTTGCTTAAAACATTACAACTTCTGTTGTTCTCAGGATAAAATCCAAAATATTTAACGTCATCCAGAAGGCTTCAGCTCATAGCTCCTCCTTGCTCACTCACTGCTCCAGCACACTGGCCTCCTTCAGTCCCCTTATAGCATGACCCTTCCCTTCTACATGGTACTCCTTCTCTCTGGAATGTACTTCCTTTCCCACTTAACTGGTCAGCTCCTATGTATCACTCCAATATAATTTTCTGAAAAGAGCCTTCCCCTCCCTTTAATCAAATCCCAATTTACAGCATTCTTAGCCTTTCTATCTCTTCTATAGAACTATAAACTCCCTGAGAACTGAGATAATTTCTGTATTGGCTTATCAATATATTGCCAATGCTTGGAACATAATTTCCCAATATTTCTTTGAATGAATGAATGAAAGAACAGACTAATAAATCAAAATTTAGAAAACATAAATGCTTCTCTTTGTTCTTCCATCTATATACTCAACAACATTATGGTCTATTGCATCTTAATCTTTGGCTTAATCTTGCAGTTTTGATAATTGTCCAGTTAACAACCTCTAAGAGTTAAAAAAAAAAAGAATAGGAGAATGCCAGGATAAACAAAAATGAGCCTCTAAGCAGAGCGGGCGCCATTCTAACCAGCCAAGAGTGTTTTCCAATGTCTTCTTTATATTTCCTCTGGCACAGGTTACTTCCCATCAGTCATATACCATAATAACCAACATACATTTCCTGATTAGTCAATTACTTTATATTCAATCTACTTGTGAAAAAGCCAAGTTACAAAAAGAATGTTTATACCTTCTACTGTTATATGTTTTTCAGTTTTACTTATCCCAGGGGATTTTACCTGTTAAATTTTCATTTGATTCAAGTATATCTGTCTACAGGTTGTTGATTTCTCTTTATTGCATAGATTTAGGACTTTGTGTATGAGCTTACTCTGGTCATTTCTGATCATCTTATGTAATTCCTCCCAGCATGTTCAGTCTCTGCCAACAGAAAAAATTACCAAGAAACCTATTCCAGATGAGCACCTCATTCTAAAGACCACATTTGAGGATCTTATTCAGCGTTGCCTCTCTTCAGCCACAGATCCTGTATGTATTTTTTCTCATATTTTGCTTAATTAAAATAATCCTTTATGGAGCTCTTCCATAATTATTGCTTGTCCTACAAGATATATTTTTAAAAATTTACACAAAAGTAATAAAGCTAGCATTTATATAGTTTACATTACATATAGAAATAAATTTGTTTTTCATAGGTAAACATATTTAATCCTCACAATAACTCCATAATAGTTGTCTGTTTATTTTTACAGATGAGGAAATTAAGGCAAGTAACAGTTAAATAACACCGAAGGTCGGAGCCAGCATTTCAACCAGACAGTCTGGCTTCAAATTTCATACTGTAAACCACCAAGCTGTACTGCCTTTTATCTACATACCTCCTGTTGGCACATAAAAAAATATAATAGTGATATGCAAGAAACTCAGATTTGGGAATCCTTTCTGAGCTTATATTGAAGGTTTTAAAGTAGATCATCACCTTTAACTTTGCAAAGATTAAAAGATATTTTTTGCCCAATAGAATATGTACTACAGTGACACATAAGACTTTGTTCCCAGGGCTGAGATGTAGCTCAGTGGTGGATCACTTACCTAGCAAGTGTAAGGCCCTAGGTTCAATCCCCGGCACCCAAAAAAATAAAAATAAAAGTGAACTCCCCAGCACAGCACATAATAGATATTCAACATATATTGAAAAACAGTGTTGCTTCTAAGGCTGTTGTGTAATATAGATCATTAGGTTAATCACATTGTGATTATTTTTTTTTTTTTTTTGCAGTACTGGGGATTGAACCCGGGGGCATTTTACCTCTGAGCTACACTCCCAGCCCTATTTTTTATTCTTTATTTTGAAACAGGGCCTAAGTTGCAGAGGGCCTCACTAAGTAGCTGAGACTGGCCACAAACCCAGATCTTCCAGTCTCAGGCTCCCAAGTACTGGGATTATAAGCGTGCGCCACCACGCCCAGTACCACATTGTGCTTTTAAAACCTTTAATTTTAATTTTAGAATAGTTTATTTCACTATACATAGAGTACTAGGATAGGAAAAGAAAAAAACCTTCTTAATTTAAGAATCTATTTTACCACTTACTCTCTTAGTAAACTTAAGTGGCTAGAATATAATTTCCTTTTTTTTTTCTTGGTGCTTTAAAGATATGGAAAGAGACAGGATTAATGGCAAATGTGACCAAGTATCTATGAGGTAATTTTGAAAGGTTAAAACAAGATCCCAGAGTTCCTCCATATATTTGCCTTCTAGCACCCATAATCTACAAAACTGTACTTAGACCTTCCTTTTCTTGGGTACACTAACCCATTGCTGCCTCCAGAAGCCTGTGAATATAGTGTAGTGTACATACACATACCGTGTCAAGTGAGTTTGAAATCCACATGAAATCTGAGCAGCATCCCATTTTGCACACTAGAAGAAAGTCTCATCCTCTCCCCACCCCACCACCCTTAAAAGATTACTGAGGTCCATTCTAAAAGTGTACTTAAGTTTCTTGATCATAGTTACCTCTGCATCTTTGATAAAATGAAGCCATTCAACATCTGGAGTGTAAGGATTAGTGAAATGAGATACAAGTTCTTGTGATAAAAGTTAGTGTTCAAATATAACATCTGTTTTTCCTCTTCTACAGCAAACCAAGAGAAAGCTAGATGATGCCAGCAAACGTTTGGAGTTTCTATACGATAAACTTAGGGAACAGACAGTAAGTTTGGGGGGAAAGAAAAAAGGGTTTATGATAAAGTTATTCCTAGTTGCTAGTAAATAAGTGTCTCGTCAGCACTTTCATTTAGTGTCCTTGGGGGCGAAATTGTCATGGCAGTTACAGAATGGGCTTCCTCCCGCTGTCTAAAGCCTGAATTTCATTCATTGAAGATGAGAGGAAAGGGTGAGATACAGAGATAGATGAGAAATACAAACCTGTCTGTATTGGCTTTAAGGTAACTAACCTTCTGCTGTTTGTTTTATATGGCCCATGTATCAAGAAATCAGAAACTATGCAGAGACTGTTTTCTAGTGAAGAAATCTATATTCTTTCTCTCATAGTCTAAGACTCCTGCTCCTTTTCTTCTAGAATAGCTGTCACACAAAGGCAAAGCCAATGTAGCCACCACATGAGCAGAATAATGTGCTCTAACTGTGAAGATAACTCACAGCGAGGAGCCAGTGCCTATCTGTCCTCTTGCGCCCACCCCCACTTTCCTTTCTAGAACTGTTTTATTTTATTAAAGCACTGGGATGGGAGAGGAAAAAAGAACTGGCACTTTACTTTTTTATATTTTTGTTTGTCAGCATTCTTCTACCCACATCCAGTCCCATCAGATAAAAATAACTATTTCTCTTATGAAAACCAAACCAAAGAAAGTTGATATAACAATGGAAGGGGTGTGGTCCATGGACTGATCCAAAAACACAGTCTTTTGTCTAAAGTCTGGACATGTATGCCAAGTAGTGTCCTGGAAGAAACTACAGATTTTATGGTTTTAAGAGATGATAGGGCAGGGCATGGTGGCACGCACCTAGTCTCTGCCACTCAAGAGGCTGAGGATGAAGGATCATTTGAGCCCAGGGGTTAGAGACAAGCCTGGGCAACATAGAGAGACCTCATCTCAAAACCAAACAAACAAAAACTGGAAGAGATGGCAGAATTATAAAAAACTAAGAACTGGTAAATTGAGTTGGCCTACTCTTGGCAATGGACCTAGAGTGCAGAATCTCTATTGTAGATAAGATTTTCAATAAATTGGGTCCTTTGAGTTATCATAATTTAAGAATCTCTAACCTCCTTCAAATACATAGGAAAAAATTTTAAAGGTATGAGGCTCCGTCTAAGATAATTGAAGAATTAAAAGCTCTTAAGAGGAGACAGATGTTAGCATTTCAAGTTGGGGGAGGAAATAGACTGCTTTTCTTTAAGAAAATACGTGGTTTATTATACGTGTATAATTCATAAATAAGTTCTGTACATAAGTCATTTTGTTATGGTTCTACTTTATAACTTAACTGTTGCTTGGCCCAAGAAACTATTTCTAGAACAGTACATATTTTATCCATTTTAAAAATGTTTATTCCAAGCTGCACTTAAATGTCCAGGTTTAATGTTTATAGAGGACCTTGTGGGAAATTCTCCCTTAATTTAATTCTTTCTCTTGGTTTCCACTTTTATTTCAGCTTTCACCAACAATCATCAATGGTTTGCACAACATTGCAAGGAGCATTGAAACGCGCAACTACTCAGAAGGATTGAGCATCCATACCCATATAGTTAGCACCAGCAACTTCAGTGAGACCTCTGCTTTCATGCCAGTTCTCAAAGTTGTTCTCACCCAGGCCAATAAGCTGGGTGTCTAGAAGGACAGCTTCACTTCCAGCTGATATTGCCATTTTCCAAAGAAACATGTTTTTAAAAAAACAAATTGTACGACATGGACCAATCCTCATTAGCATGTTTCCATAGCAGCCAGTCAGGAGCATTTGCATTATTTCTGCAGATATACTCACCTTAACACTGCTCAAAACCCTGGTGCTTTCTTTTGTTTTAATCTTTTGTTGCCCATTATGATTTTCCTATTCTGCAAATAATGTATTTCCTGGGTTACACATATGATTTCCTGAGGTATCCTGACAAAATGTGGTTTTTAAAACCTCAGTATACTTTTTAGAAAAATTGCATCTGGTTATGCATAAAGCAGAGCTAAAACTAAATTCCTTTTATGTCCTCCCTACTTTCTCCATGTCAATCATATTAAAGTGTGTAATCCTATCTTATGTGTATATAGTCTTTAAAAAAAATAGCTGCTGGGGTGGGGGTGTTTAGTCCCCACCTCTGCAGAGGGGAAAGAAAATGGCTGCTCACAATTCGGTTTAATTCCTGTTTCTTGTGTCTTAGACCTTATCCTGTTCCTGTACAAATAACCATATCTAAAAGCTGGTATAGGGCTGAAATGTAGCTCAGTGACAAAGCGCTTGCCTTGCAAGTGCACTGCCCTGGGTTCAACCCCCAGTTCCAAAAAGACAAAAAAGAGA
>PVJS01023558.1:19268-29590 GCA_004027185.1 Glis glis
TTTTGGTTTTTTTTTTTTTTTTTTTTTTTGCGGTACTGGGGATTGAACCCAGGGGCATTCTACCTCTAAGCTACTCCCCCAGCCCTATTTTTTATTCTTTATTTTGAAACAGGGTCTTGCTAAGTTGCGGAAGGCCTCACTAAGTAGCTGAGGCTGGCCGCGAACCTATGATCCTCCTGTCTCAGCCTCCCAAGTACTGGGATTACAAGTGTGCGCCACCACGTCCGGCTCTAGTTTGGATTTGGGATTGAATTGTCCCATTTTATAATTAGAAATTTGCTCACCCACTTTCTATAAAATTACTTGTGTATTGCTTTGAGGTTTAAATTCAGAAAGAAAACTATTTCACTCAGCCTCCCGAATCAAAGCCACTTGTATTTTTTCAGCTAGTTTTTCCATCAAGTGGTTTTATTATAATCTGTCTTAACAACAATGTGGTGCCGGGCCTGGTGGTGCACGCTTGAAATCCCAGTTCTTTGGAGCCTGAGATAGGATCACAGGTTCACAGCCAGTCTCAGCAACTTAGTGAGGCCCTCTGAAACTTAGTGAGACCCTGTTTCAAAACAAAATAATAAAATAGGGCTGGGGATGTAGCTTGGAGGTAGAATTCCCTTGGGTTCGATCCCCAGTACCACACACACACACACACAAGAACTGTGATAAAAGTAAGAGAATGGTCCCCATAGAATCTGAAGGAGAATTAAATACTAATCATTTTCCTCGTTTATACAATGTTAGCTAAGAGGATTGGAAAGCTAGAAAATGAGCAGTCGAACTACTATGTAGATATATGCGTTGTTTACAGGAGTAAGAGGAAGTCATCAGGCTTTCTTGCAGCCTGAGTGAGATCGTTTGCAAGAACCTCTCAATTCCCTCTACTGGGATCCTCTCCTGACAAATACTACACCCCCCCTTAAAAAATTAACCAGCTCAATTTTATACAGAATAGTTTTGTAACAACAAAAAGTACCTCAATAATTGAGCATATATGTATATTAGAGTCTCAGGAATGGAGTGTCCAGGCTTACAACCTGGCCTATTGGCAACGAGCTCATCAGTCTCCTGTGAGCTTGGTAGTGTGCCTCAGTTCCACTAGTGGAAATGACAGCTTGAGCCTCTGGACCTGCCCCTGAATGGCAGTAGCAGCTTAAGACTCCATCTGAAAGTCAGGCTACCTTCTAGTAAATTTTTTTCACTTGTCTTTATAATTAGGATTTGTTTTGTAGCTACATGTTTACCCTCATATGACAATGGCATAATTGGATCATTGGCATCATTTAAAAAAAAAAGCAAGTTCCCAAAAGATGAGAAACAAGATTAGGTAGCAGTGGAGCCAACCCCGAAGATTTCAGGAGTATAAGTTCAAAAAATGGTGCCACTGACATCTGAGTAGCTGTTATCTCTCTTTTTTCAATACAACATTGTGAATTTATTTCCACTATGGAGCCATTCCTCGACATGGCTTATAACCTTGAGAAGTTTCGTATAAATGAAAGGTAAGATGAGCTGAACCCAAAATTGTTTTTGTCTCCAAAGCATGAAGATAATAGATTGTGAGAAGAGTAGTTTGTTTTTCTGGAGAAAAACAAGACAACGTTTTAAGTTTTCTTTTTGAAAAGATAGAGAAAAAATTTTTACCTGATTTTGTAAGTGATTTCATTTTTAATGGTTTCAACTCAGGATGACATACATGCCTCTACAATTCAGGAACCTGTTCAAGGCTGTCCTTACATAAAGATCTCAGAGACCACTCAAATGGTTGCTCCTTATTGTTGGAAAGTTATAGCTCTATTTTTCCCCCTGCCATTCATGTATAGTGACTAGTCATTTTTTCTGGATCCCAGATCTGTTCAGAAGAATCCCCAGTACTGCAAAATAATGATAATGATAATAATAATAAGTAACATTTTTGTGTGCGTGTGGTGCTGGGGGTGGAACCCAGTGGCCTTCTGCCTCTGGGCTGTATCCCTAGCCCTATTTTATTTTTTAGTTAGAAACAGGGTCTGGCTAAGTTGCTGAGGTCTCCTTGAACCTGCAATCCTCCTGTCTTAGCCTCCCAAGTACTGGGATTACAAGCATGTGCCACCATGCCTGGCTGGGTAACACTTATTGAGCACTGTGTTGGCTTCTTTTCAGACAGGTTCTTTATATAAGGTGGAAAAGACAGCCCCCGGCAGTCAAAGCCCATATCACTACTTGTGATATATGAAGGGAAGAGAGACCCTCTCATAATACCTATATTCTGCTCACAGAGGCTTCTCTAATTGGCTCTGTGTCTCCTGCCCACTGGCAGATCACAGTCTGTCCCCAGGGAGGTAGGATACCAGAACTGGCTGGCCCTAGTGTGTGCACAGTGACTTTTAAGCCCCAACAGGACTACATGGAGGACAGGTTAGAGAAGGGGGAAGAAACAACCAAATTCCTCCTGCAGATCACAAGAGGGAGGAATTATGGCCTTGGGTGGCTATCGAGGGAGCCTGCCTTGTCCCCGCTGCTGTCCCTTGTGTGCCCGGGAAGCAGTGGAAGAGCACTCATCTGGACGTTGAGGAGCCGGACTCCAGTGTCTGCCACTTCCCGTTAGATCACGGCTGCTTGTTTTGCTCCATTTCCCCATCTGTAAAATGAGGGCTAGACTTCTAATTCCACTTCTGGTTCTGGAAGTCTCTATACCCATCTTTCCCATGGTGTCTTGTAAATAACCTACAAATCTTCAGAACAAATGAAAAATAAATTTCAGTAAGCACTGAAGCTTTGTAGAAATATGACAAGTAACCCAGGCCTGTTTACATTTGGATACCCTTTCCACTTTTTTTTTTTTTTTTGCGGTACTGGGGATTGAACCCAGGGGTGTTCTACCTCCGAGCTACACCCCCGGCCCTATTTTTTATACTTTATTTTGAAACCGGGTCTCATGAAGTTGCGGAGGGCCTCCCTAAGTAGCTGAGGCTGGCCTCGAACCCGGATCCTCCCGTCTCCACTGCCCAAGTACTGGGATTACAACCCTTTCCACTGTTATAAAGTTAATTTGATTTCCAGTCTGGAGAAAAACCAATGCAGCACTTAAGTTGCTTTAGTGGGCAGGCACTGAAGAGAGAGTTTATAATTTGAGATCCTGGGACAAGTCTATTTGCTTGACCTCGAGGTCCCTAAGTACTGAGTTCTCATACCTATTTGCAGGAAGTTAACCTTTCTGTGCACCTGTTCCCAAGTCAGGAATGGCTGCATTTGAGTGATGGCCTAGGATACTCCCCGTGAAGTTGTTTGTTTCCTCCAGGACTGCAAATCTGGGTCACCCTTTTGACATTCCCGAACTCTATTTACAAGTGCCCCTCCCCTACTGGAGAACAACAGGAGCCTTTGCCTTTTAAGAGCAGCTTGTGGTAATTGACACAGCAGGAGGAGAAAGAGGTCATTGAAACAGAAACAATGACAGCGGCTAGTGCCTGGAGATAAACAAGAAGGTCTCTAAGTCTGTCTGCCCTTGGAAACTAAAATAACTATTCTAAAAGAAAACGGGGTGTTGGTGAGGGGAGGGAAATGGGGAGCTGGAAAAGTTTATGGGCAATAATTTTGTCAATACTGCCTTCTCGCACAATAATAGGTATTGTTAATTTATTTCACAGAGCTGAGATCTGGGAGCAGGCAGAGTAGGGAGGAGTCCGTTTCTGTTTGTGAGGCTTGTTTTTAGCCAGATGTTGGCAAGGTGGATGCGGGGTAGATATTAACAGACATTAGCATGCCCTGACAGGGTCTTAGAAAGGGATGATTAAGCTAGGGGAGGTGGCTACTTATACCTGGAATCCCAACTACTCAGGTGTCTGAAGCAAGAGGATCACAAGTTCAAGGCCAGCCTCAGCAATTTAGGCCCTCAGCAACTTAATGAGACCCTGTTAAAAAAAAAAATAGGGCTGAAGGGGTGTGACTTAGAGGTGGAGCACCCTGGATTTGATCCTCAGTACCAAAGGGGGGGGGTATGATTAAGCCAGGGGAGGTGGGGCATGCCTGGAATCCCAGCTATTCAGGAGGCTGAGGTGGGATGATCACACCTTAAGAGGCTGAGGTGGGAGGCCAGTCTGGGCAACTTAGTGAGACCCTGTCTCCAAAAAAAGGGAGGGGGGTTGGGGTATAGCTTAGTAGTAGAGTGCTAGCACAAGGCCCTGATTTCATTCCCCATTACTGGGAAAAACAAACAAAAAAAGATTGATGATTCCTCTACAGCATTTATTAGAATTTGTGGGATATACTTCCTTCAGTGATTATTTGATGACTGTCCGCCTGCCCTACTGGACTGTGAGTTCCCTGAGCTTCAAGCCATATACTCTTGTCTGTGGAAATGAGTCAATGGTTTCTAGAAGGGGATAGATAGATGATAGATTAGATAGATAGATAGATGATAGATAGATAGACTGCAAGCCAGGTGCGGTGGTACGTGCCTGTAGCAATACTTGGGAGGCTGAGACAGGAGGATCACAGTGTGCAGTAATTTAGCGACCCTGTTTCAAAATAAAATAGGGCTGAGGGTGTAGCTCAGAGGTAGACCACCTCTGGATTCAAGACCCAGTACTTCAAACAAACAAAAAGAATGCTAATTGATTTAAACTCAAGATTAGTCTGGTGCACTGGTGCGGGCTTGTAGTCCTGGCTACTCAGGAGGCTGATGCAGGACTATCACTTGAGTCCAAGAGTTCAAAGCCAGCCTGAGCAACATAGCAAGACCCTGTCTCTTTAAGAAAAAAAAAAGTCAAACTCAAGATTACTTGAATATTTATGTGGGGTTTTCATTAAGGAGACCCTCTTATCTATCTTATGAACCAGGAAGTAAGTTCATTCAAATGTGGCCATTTCCAGAGCCCCGTTTCCTGCTACCAAATTGCAGCTCTCCATCAAGAATCATCAGGAAAGTGGGAAGGGGCTTTCACAGTAAGGTAGGTGTGTGTGTGTGTGTGTGTGTGTGTGTGTGTGTGTGTGTGTGTGTGTGTAACTGGGGATTGAAGGGGCATTGTACCTCTGAGCTACATCCCCAGCCCAAATTTATTTTTATTTGGAAACAGGGTCTCATTAGGTTGCAGAGGGACTTTTGCTAAATTGCTGAGGCTGACTTCAAACCTACAATCCTCCTGTCTCAGCCTCCCAAGTACTGGGATTACAGGCGTGCACCACCATGCTGGACAGTCTGGGATCTTTGTTAAAGAAAACCCCTAACTCTTCATCTAAAACAATAGAAGTCTTCATTTCAGAGGACCAGGTCTCCCCTGGTCCACTGCTACATAAATTCACAATGGGAAATATTTCCAATTCATTTAGTACAGAAAGAGGGATGCTCACCCTCCTGTGACTGGATGAAGCAGAGACGACTAATTTCCTACTAAACTACAGTGTTGCTGTGTCATAAAACCAATCTGCAATCATGAAGGCTAACTTCTCAACCTGTGCTCCCAGAATCATTCTGATGCAAAGCCTGTGAGTAGCTCTCTTACCCTGGGAACACAAAAATTGCTCACATCAGCAGTCCCTGTCCATGCCCCTCATCCGAGAGGCCACCTCCCTCCACCTTTAGATCCACAAGAGCTGTGGAGCAGATTCCTTCTTTGTGCCAAAGGAGTTGCCTATCGTGGTTACCCAGATCATGGATAACAGAGAACATGTGATATTACTTCACAGTATGGGGCCCCCAGAAGCACCCTGCCTTCCTGGCCAGGCAGGTTGCATAGCTCTATCCAGTCCATCTCTCCAAGGGTGACGTAAAATATTGCAAATACTCACACTATTTAGTGCATATCTCAAACACTATACAAAGTTCTACCTCTGCAAAGCACGTGGTATGATCTCCATTTTGCACATAAAAATACTGATGTTGAGATTATTAGTGCAAAATTAATTTGCACAGAGAAGATTCCCAGCATACATCTTTTTTTCTTTCTTTTTTTCTTGATACTTAGAATCTTCTAACTGCCCATTGACACTTGAGAGCTGGTATTGTGGTATCTCCAGCGGACAATCTGCTCCGGGGTTCCTGCCACGGATGGTCACTGCTCCCCGCAGCTCCCTGACAAATAGTCTGTGGTTCCTGCCACAGACGGTCGCTTCACCAAGCAGCTTCCTGACAAATAGTCTATGGTTCCTGCCACAGACTGTCGCTGCCCAGACAGCTTCCTGAATTCCGAGGTTCCAGCCACGGAAGGTTGGTGCACCAGGCAGCTTCCTAACAATAGTCTTGCACGAAACAACACGAAGTCTGATTTAGTAATTTGCAAAATAATTACATTTAATAATTGGGGGATCGGAGAGGAGATAGAGATGGCAAATTCTCCTGGCCTTCTATCGCCAGGGCCTTATTTTTATAGGAACTTTAAAAGTTAATCAAATACAGAAATCAGCAATTATCACAGGTTACAGTAAGGATTAATCAAAGAGAGATCAGCAATTATCACAGGTTACAATAAGGATTAATCAAACAGAGATCAGCAATTATCTCAGGTTTCGGTAAAGATGGTCAACGAGGCAAATATGTGACAAACTTAGGGGAAGGAGGGATTGACCATTACTGGGTGGAGATGACTTCAAAGATAGCACCTTGAAGATTACACCAGGTCCCTTGGAATGTGTCCGTTTGTGGACAGATCCCACCCAGCCAAATACCATGTATCCAAACTGGGCTGGTCCAAGATGATAATCTCAGTGTGCTTCTAAGACAGGCCTCGGCCCTGGACAAGCTGGTCCTGTCCCTTTTCAGCAAGTCTCACCCACCCACCCCTCGGACACCTGGCTCACAATCTTTTCCAGCTACTCCTGGATGCTGCCCTGTGTTTCAAGCCCGTGTGGAGGTCCTCAATTACCTGGATCCCTGTCCTCCCACCAAACCCATCCTACAAACCCCATCCTACTTCAACATGGATGCCTCATCAGCTACATAACCAGACTGTGCACACTGGGCCATCATGAGCTCGTGGCAGCCATTCTTAGTTGGGCCCCAATTCAGCTGGATGATCTTTTACATTTTCTTGGTCAGCTTCCTCTCATTTTGCTCAACAGCTCTCAGAGGTCATCATCACTCTTTTCCAATTCTGAATTCCCACTCTGGTTACCCAGCAGATATCTGACGTTCCCTTCAGAACAATCAGGCCACCATGGCACCTTCCCTCACTTTACAGATCCATTCTGTAAGCTCTAGCTGCCCTGAGCTTCATCACCCTCATTTTCTTCCAGTCTCCAAGGGAAGGCTGTCCCTCTGCTGAAAGTTAATCCAAAGCCAGGTGTGGTGGCACATGCCTGTAATTCCAGTACTTGGAAGGCTGAATAGGAGGATCGCAGGTTCAAGGCTAGAGTCAGAAACTTAGTGAGATCCTCAGCAACTTTGCAAGATCTTATTTCAAAATAAAAAATAAAATAGGACTGGGTATGTATGTTGGCAGTAGAATGCCCCTGGTACCAAATATAAATAAATAAATAAATAAATAAATAAATAAATAATAAGTAAAAGAAAGAAAGATAAAGAACAATGGAACAAAGTTAATCTAACCATCTGATCACTTGAGCCTATTCTGTCTAATCCTTTCCTCTACCCCAGGAAACTTGCTCCATCAATCAGCCCGTATACATTTCTATATATGTGTATATGTGTGTATATAAGTATATATGTATTTATAGTTATTTTCCTGGTGTTGGGGATTGAACCCAGGGCCTCGTGCATGCTAGGCAAGCACTCTACAACTGAGCGACATCCCCAGCCCCTTTCTTATTTTCTTGACCTTTTTCCTCTTTCATTATTTTTCTGCCAGCCAATAAATACATCCAAATTCTTCTAAACACTCACATAGACTCACACTTAGCTTCACCTCTCCATTCCTCTTGACTTTACTGCCAAGCTTCTGGAAGAGGTACCTTACTTCTGCATGCTGTGCCTGTTCCTCCTGGCCTTCCTGTAACGTTGAATATCGTGAACCCCATTCTCCCACCCTCTGCCGATTCTCGTACCTCTCTCCTGTTTCCTTCTTGGTCCATTCGGCTGGCTTCTGTTTCTTTGCCCTGGCTGTTCACTGGGGTTGTATCCCGAGCCCTTTCTCTTCCTGTCTTTCCTGGACAGCTTTTCTTTTTCCCCGTCATGGATTTTACTATATTGACTCATAACTAAAGCATCACCTCCAGCCTAGACTTTTCACTGCTCTCCCGCCCTCCATATTGAAAAGCCTACCCAACAACATCACTGGATTCCAAAACAGAACTTCCTATTCCTCTTTAACCTGCTCCATTTCTTCAGTCCCTCTCTCAAAAAACAAAAAAGATGATGATGATAATGATTAGAGTGGTGATGATAATATTTATGAATTCCTGACTACATGCCAGGCACTCTTCCAACCACTTTATGGATATTAACCCTAGTTGCCACGGGAATACTATATAGTGTCATTATCTCCACTTCCAAAAGAGGAAATAAGCACAGAGATTTAGTATTTCAGTGAGTGACATTGTCTTTCACCAGAATACCCAATCCAGAGACCCAAAGAGAATCTGGATTTTTTCTTCCTCCTCCTGTATATTTAATCCAGTGTCAAATCCTGTTTACTCTCAGTATGAGTTTCTCTGGCTGTATCTCCTCCTCCCCATTTACCCATCTCCAAAATCTGTGTCTTCACCTTACTTCAGGCCCTCATTATGTCAACAGACTTTGTGTGTGTGTGTGTGTGTGTGTGTGACTACAGATTGAACTCAGGGGCATTCTACCTCCAAGCCACACTCCCAGCCCTATTTTATTTTGAAACAGGGTTTCACTAAATTGCTGAGGGCCTTGCTAAGTTTCTGAGGCTTGCTGTGAGCCTGAGATCCTCCTGTCTCAGCCTTCCAAGAACTGGGAGTATAGGCATGTACCACCATGCCTGCCTCTCAACAGACTTAAAATAGTGTCCTAATCAGCTTTCATGCCTTTAGTCTGACATTGCCCTACCCCCAATCCAATCACTCCTCACTCATCTTCTAGAGTGGTCTTCACAAAGTGCAAACTTGATCACATTGCTATACTGTATGCCTTTCAGTGGCTCCCCACACCGCCTCATAGCTCCTCTGTATGGTATTCTAGGCACCCACCTCCCCTCATGGGCTGCCTACTGCACGGCGTTTCCGCTTCATCTCCCACATGTCCCTACTTTCACTCAGGCATTCCATCCAACTCCCTAAATGCCAAATGCAGAAGCGTTGCTCACACTGTTTTCTCTGCCATTTCTTTGTCTGGTAACTACTCATCCTTCAAAAATGTGCTGTCTATGCTGGGCATGTAATCACAGTACTTGGAAGGCTGGGACAGGAGGACTGCAGGTTTGAGGCCAGCCTCAGCAACTTAGCAAGACTCTCAGCAATCTAACAAGACCCCATTTCAAAATAAAAAGGGCTGGGGGTGTATCTTGGAGGCAGAATGCCTCTGGGTTCAATCCCCAGTAACACACACACACACACACACACACACACACACACACACACACACAAATACACACACACAATGTACTATCTAAGGTGATAGGTATTGACTGCATATGACTACTAAGCACTTAGTTTGTGCTAAATCTGAATTAAGATGTACTGTGTTAGCTGGGCGTGGTGGCACATGCTTGTAATCCCAGTACTTGGGAAGCTGAAACCAGAGGATCCGGGTTTGCGGCCAGCCTCAGTTACTTAGTGAGACCCTCCACAACCTAGTGAGACCCTGTTTTAAAATAAAGAATAAAATATAGGACTGGGAGTGTAGCTCAGAGGTAGAATGCCCCTGGGTTTGATCCTCAATTCTGCAAAAAGAAAAAAAAATGTACTGTGTTGTAAGTATAAACATGTCTCAATAAGTTTATTTTGGTTATGCATTGAAAAGATAATGTTTTAGATATATTAGGTTGAATAAAATATATGATTAAAATTCTGTTTCTACTTTTTTGGTGTGTGGTACTGGGGATTGAACCCAGGGGCTTCTACCTCCGAGCTACACCCCCAGCCCTATTTTTTATTCTTTATTTTGAAACAGGGTCTCACTAAGTAGCTGAAGCTGGCTGCGAACCCAGATCCTCCAGTCTCAGCCTCCCAAGTACTAGGATTACAAGCATGTGCCACCACGCCTGGCTGTTTCTACTTTTAAATATGGCTACTGGAGATTTTTTTTTCTTTTTTGTGGTGCTGGGGATTGAACCCAGGGGCATTCTACCTCTGAGCTACACTCTCAGCTCATTTTATTTTTTTTATTTTATTTATTTTGTTTTTCTTTTTTGCGGTACCGGGGATTGAACCCAGGGGCATTCTACCTCCGCGCTACGCCCCCGGCCCTATTTTTTATTCTTTATTTTGAA
>PVJS01023559.1:0-29490 GCA_004027185.1 Glis glis
GACCTGGAGAACATTATGTTAAGTGAGATTAGCCAGTCACAGAAAGTGAAGGGTCATACTTTTTCTGTAATATGCAGAAGCTAGGGAGTAATCAGGATACCAGAGGGACTTCAGATAATGGAGGAGAAACCTCAGTGGAGCCAGGGAGGTGGTCTAGGGGAAGGAGGGGGGAGACTGAGGACTAGTGAAAGCATTACTTCCATTGACATTATGTACATATATGAGAATACCAATGTCAATCTCAATACTGTGTATGGGGAAGGGGGGAATGGGGAGGGAGCCAGGGGAAAGCCCACCACATGCTGTATGCATGTGTCACTATCACTATGATTTACATTATGATGTGAGACTATAATATACCAATAAATGTGTGTGTGTGTGCATGTGTATATATATATATATATATATAGTTATATTATATATTCATATAACAATGTATGAAAAAAGCAAAAGAAAGTTACAACAGGACACATAAATATAGTGTGATTTAATATATGTAGAATTTAAAGCAGTAATATGATATGCAGCTTATACATATAGAAAATCTATATATTATGTATATTAATGAGGTCATATATACTGATTACACACATAAATGCATAATGCAGATATACTTTGTAAGGACGACATGCTGCCTGTGCATATATATATATATGTGCTTTTATATGCGTGTGTTGCATGTGCATGTATGTATGTAGATGTCAAAAAACAAAAATATGTATAGGAAATCTGTGTACTATTTTGCAGATAGTAGTTATTTTTCTAGTGGTAGCAGTGGAAATGTACCTGTGTGTGCTCTTGTGTGTGACACATGCATGTTCACAGAGCAGAGGTAGTCTGCATGCTTGAAACATTTCATAATTTGATATGTTGGGAAATGCATTATAAAAACTTGTATCTGATCACTAAAAGGCTGCCTTTTTCATTTGTATTCCACTTGGCTATTCAAATTTTTCTTTTAATATGCAAGAGAAGTTATGGTGTGATACCCATAAATATGAATTATTAATGAGGATTCTTGGCCTGAGATATTTCCAAGCTGGGGTTTTGTGGCTGGAGAGTGGCAGCAGAATGGGAGAAGGGCCAGGAGTCTGGAGACTGGTTTTATGAATTTATGATATACATTCATTCATGAGCTACAGAAAGATAGAGACTTAGAGCAAGACATCACAGGTAGGTTGCTTAATCTTTTTAAGTCCATTTCCTTAGCTATGAAATAGGAATAACAATTCATATTTTACTGGGTTGTTGTGAGAAGTAAATAAAAACATGGTACTTGGTAAGCATATCAAATATCCAGCATTATGACATCCAATTTATTTTTAAGGCTTCTAGGAGACAGACATCAGGGGGGAATGAAACATCAATCATCTGCTAAGCTGAGAGAGCGAGAGGGTTTCTACAGGAGTCAGAGCAGCCATCACTACTCCAAATCAATAGGTGCATTCGAAACACCAAGCATAAAACATCAATCCAATCCTGGTATGGTTCTGAAATCCTGTGCCTCTTTCCCAATCTTGTGATTTGTGAGTGCTTCATGCATATGGGGGCAGAGATGAAGAATGGGGAGTGAATCCCTCCCGAGGGGGCAGGGGGAAACAAAGGCATGCCAGAGACAAGGTTGACTTGGGGAAGGAGTGAGTAGCTCAGCAAAGGGAAGGGAAGGAGAGGTTCACGGGGGAAAGAGTTGCGGTGAAGGAGGAAGGAGCAGCAAGAAGGACCTATAGTTTGTGAGCCACACCCCAAAGGGGCAAGTAGATAAAAATGAAGGCTGAATTGAGGCCATCTGATGTCTCAGATGATGAAGCTGAATGGTTCATGGTGAAGATAAATGGGACTTTGCATGATAGCCTGATCCTGGGGGACCTCTCAGTCTCCTAATCTAGCTGTTGACTTCAAAGTGAATAGCACAGAGGTCCTTTCTACAGAAAGATGTATTCAATCTATCCATCAGGGGAATAACATAGCAAGAGACCTGAGTACCATAGATGGGTCTTCAGTTAGAGGACAGTGTGCTTCCTGCAATTAGAAAAAATCAAAGCTCATCAATATTTCTAATTCTGTCAATGATCATTTCCTGTATGTTTTGGTCAACATTATCACTGCTATAATCCAAAATACCTGACTTAGAGGAAGGAAGACTATTTGCTTACAGCTTCTTGGAAATCTCGGAGTTTAGTCTATGTCCAGCCAGGTCTTTAGAGCTCAGGGCGTGGCGGCAGGAAGCATAGAGAGAGAGAGCAAAGTTTTGCTCTCACATTATGGAGGCTGGAAGCAAGAGAGAGCGAGCAAGCAAGGGGATTAAAGACAAGCATAGTTGCTAAGGCCACACCACCAGGGACCTACCTTCTCCAGCCACACCCTATGAGCCTAAGTTACCACCCATATGAGATTTCAACCCTCATGACTGAATTATATCAACTCTGAAATCCAATAAATTATCTCTTCATAAGACAATCTATATCTAACTATAACACTGCTCTCTCTGATTTGTCTTTGATGGCTGTGAATATTGAAAACAATTGTGAAGCTATGAGTTGACATTTTAACTCATACTTTAAAATATTTTTTTGTGGTACTGAGGATTGAACCCAGGGGCATTTTACCTCTGAGCTACACCGCCAGCCATATTTTTTATTCTCTTTTTTTTTTAATTTTGAAACAGGGTCTTGCTAAATTGCAGAGGGCCTAAGTAGCTGAAGCTGGCTGAGAACCCGGATCCTCTGGTCTCAGCCTTCCAAGTACTGGGATTACAAGTGTGCGCCACCACGCCTGGCTACTTTACAATTTCAAAAGACATTTTTGTTACTGATTCTTTTAGCCACATAGATGACAAATAGAAAGTTTATAGACTAAATCAGGAGTCAATTTAATATGGTGACAAAGCATATTCATCCATTCATTCAACAATTTTTACATTCCAATGGAGGAAGACAGGCTTAGGAAATGAATGGCAAGATGTTTTAAGGATGTGGTGGGGGCTATGAAGAAAGTTAACTGAGGAGATAGGATTCACAGTGGCTGGAAATATTGGGGAGTTTCAGAATGGTGGTCAGGGAGGGAGGGAGAAGTTACCTCTGGCCTGGCACCTGAATGCAAAGATCCTGCTCAGGTGATAAGTATTTCATGCAGACAGTATAGCAAGAGCCAAGGTCCCTGCTAGAAAGGCATGTCTTTGGTATGTTCAATAAACAGAGTGAAGGCTGAGCGGGGACTGGAGATACATGAATGTCAAGGATATGCACTATTATCACAGAGGAAATCTTAAATGTTCCATTTATTAATTGAATGATATTTGCCAAGTTTCTTTGTCTGCTTTAGGCTCTGTTAGCTAAACTTAAAAAGATGATGATAATACCCACGTTAGTGTATTGTTATGATTAGAAATATTAACTGAAATATAAAGGACTTAGTAAAATGTTTGACATGTAGTATGTATTCGATAATGAAAGTGATAATTAACATTAATATTTAATTAAATTATTCTATCGTTTCCTAATAAATTTAGATTCTTGTTGGGGCTCTTGGGAATTTGCAAAGGTTGAGGAGTTAGGAAATTATATTTTTTGTAAATACAATTTTTAGGAAAGGTTTTTTGATGACTAGCACTGAGGGTGGCTAACTGAGGTGACTGGATAAATTAGCGGTAGGGTCTTAGAAAGGCTGGTGAAACCTAGAATAAAGAGGGGAGTATGCTTTTTACTCCCTCAAATTATTTCAACAAGAAACGTTATTGACCATTCTATATTGATTTGAACAAGATGGTGCCACTATTCTGCCCCCAATCCCCTATTGGATTCTCATCTCGAAATAAACAAGTCCTATCATGTACCCCAGAGCCCTATGTCATTATAGCGCTCTCTGATCCCATCTCTTCCCATTGCTCCCTCCCCAGCTTCTTCAACCATTGGCCCCCTTGATGTTTCTCAAACACACCAAGGTCTCAAGACCTTTGCATTTGCTATTTCTGCTGCCGAGAAATCTCTCCATCTATCTGCATGCCCCTCATTGCTCAAACATAGATGGAATGTCACCTACCCAGATAGGTGACTACCTTATAAAATAATACCTGTCCTCTCTAACTACCTTATAAAATAGTACCTCTCCTCTCCCCACTCTGCCTCCAGTTTCTTCAGAGTACATACTACTACAAGAAATGTTATTTCTTTGTTTGCATGATTAGCTGTTTATTGCTTCCTTCTATTGAAAAGTTTTCTCTGTATGGCAGGTACTGGGTTTTGTTCACCAGTGATTCTCAAATTCTTGGGATACATCTGATGCCCAATAGTATCTGTTCTGTGAATGGGTATGCAGTCCTCATTGCTGGGGTCTTTCCCCAAAGTCAATGACAAACTTTGTCATTTCCTTATATGCCACTCAATAAACCTCATTGTTCATTCATTAAACTTTGAGGATCTGATGTGTTCACACAGATCTGGGCACTTGCTGGCCTCAGTTCAACAAAATATTAATATAGATGATGATGAGAGGCCACAGTGAGAGAAGGTATTATGACTAATCCTGCCTGCCATCACCAAGGTGAGTTAATTACAACAAAACAAACAAAACACCCAAGAAATATGTGAATACATTCTCCTTGTTTTAAATTCCAGGTAAAATTTAATTTCCCTTTAATCACTGCCCTCCCCAATTCCAAACCCTTTGAACCATCCCCAAAGAAAGCATTTATTTTTAGGCGTGGAGCATAAACTCTTGTATCTTTTCCCATTGATTCAAACATGTAAAATGTACATGCAGAAATATGAGTATTACTTTACATATTTGTTATCATATTAAGATACAAATTTACCTATTATTCTACCACTTGATTTATGTTCTGGAGAAACCACAGATATTAAATTTTCACATTAGTTATCACTCATGTCTTTGGTCACAAAATAAAATGTAAATTTTTATGTAGTCGATGTTTTAATATCCTCGCATATTTTTCCTGATATGAGGACAAATTACTCCTTAGGATCATAGATATCTCCTCGATGTTATTCCACTAATTTTATACTATTAATTTTATAGTCTTTTTTTCAGTTTCAGTCTTTGATCTGCTTGGAATTTATTATTATGAATGGCATAAATAATCAGATTTTATTTTTTCAAGTAAATATTCCATCAAAAACATTATTAATGCTTCCACTGTTATTATATACTAAAGTTCAAGCTACTCTATTCTTGAGTCACTATTCATCTCTAAATACTACAATCTTTGACACAGTGTAGCTTCAGTATATGTTTTCTAATAATTTGAAAAAGGAAAGCCTTCTTCTTTTAAAAATATTATCAAAATTTGATTTCTCTTGTTATTTACTCTTACACATTAAAATTTCTGAAAGGTGCATTTCAAATTAAAAAAATAAAAAAGTGAGTGTCATACTTGCCAAGGATTCATACTACTTTGTCTTCACAATATATATTTTTAGTTATCTTAACTATATTACATTTGTTTTGTATCTTTTTTGCTTTTATCATTATTATTTTATACATCAATTCTCTTTTTTGTTCTTTTTCTATCTTCTACTGTTGATGAAGAAATATTCTATACCAAGTCACAAAACATCGATAAACTGAGATCTCAATGTTTTGCTGAATACACTGCATTACCGACCAATTTTAAACATCTTAGATTGGATCTGTTTATAAAAGAAAAACAATAATCTGATATTAGTTTAGATATGAACATAATTCTGAGATTTAATTACTTATTATTATTTAATTATTTGAGGATATGAATCTGCTATCTCCTTGTATACAGGATGCTTGTCTGAATATGGACCAGCTTTAATAACTTGGTTCTAATAAATAGAAAGTGGTGCCGTTTAACTTGTGAGGCTAGGTCACAGGAAGCAAATCAACCTGAATCTGACATCTCTTGGGATGACTTCCTCTTGGAATACCACTGCCATGCTGTGAGGAAGCATGACAAGGTCACATGTGGTTATTCTGGCTGATAGTGCCAAACTGAGGTCCTAGCTGGCAACCAGCCTCAGCAGCCAGGCATGTGAGTAAGGAAGCTCTGGAGATGGCTTTAGTCCAATCACCTTCTGACTGCAACCACATTAAAGACCCTATGTGAAGACCACCTAGCTGAGCCCGTTAACCCCAGAAGTCTTGGGTTGGGCCAACTGGCTCTGCCACTGGCTCTATGACTTTAGGCAAATTATATGACCTATTCATAAAATGGTGTTAATACACTAGAGGGTTGAAGAAAACCACTATTTCATGTAGGTACTATCAGGTTCATTTTACCTATGAGAATATGTACCAGGAAAGATGAAGTAAATTGTTCAAAGTCAGTATAAAATATAACAAGAGATATAATGTAAGTTTGAACTAAAATCTGGCTCTTAAAAATAATCACCATAGCAACCCATTAACCTACCTAATCTCATACAAAGACCTAGAGACTCAGTACCATCCTTTTGCATGTCTCAGTTTAAGTCAGATTTGGCCATGGGCTAAAGTTATGATGCCATTTAAAGCAAAACAGGAAAAAAATATACCCATTGGTTGTGAATACCTGAGCTTACAGCAGGTTAAGCAGATGCCTCACTGTGCTGGTGTGAGAGAGAACAACTAGTTCTTATTGACCTCACTCTCTCATAATGCTGTTTTTGGAAAATGAATTTTACTAAAATAGCAGGCCATGTACGAATCTTGTTCAAATGCCAGAGTTGCTCTTGGAACCAGAATGTAATTATATTGCATGTTTTCATAGCAGTATCAGGAAGAAAGGAGTTGAGTAACAGTCAAGGGAGTGTGGAGAGGGTGAGGAGAGTGTTACTGCAAAAATATTTTCACATTCTCAAGTTTCCCCTATAAACGTTCTTTGCAGTGGTGGAACATATACATCATCATGGGTTAAAATTATGTCACACAGTAAAGATGATTAGTAACAATAACAAAACATATGGACATGTCTCTGGGAACAAATAAATTACAACCCAAAAAGTAATGCTGAGGTTCTACTTTTGACACATAAGGGAATAGTGAGAAAAGTAAGCTTATTTCAAAGTTTTGCTTTAGCAATCATTTGCTGCTGATATACTGATTTTTCTAATTGGCATAATATTTATTGAATATGTAATATGGGTACTATGTACTGTGTAATATGTTTACTACATACCAGGCAGCATTGTAAATAATCTTTATGTATTACTTCCTTAATCCTTAATGTGACCCTACAATGAAAATACTTTTTAATATACATTATACAATTGAAGAAATTAAAGCACAGAGAAGTAGAATCAGTTGCTAGGCTAGGAAATTTAGGATGTACAGGGCGATAAAGCCCAAGTTCTTAACAGCTCTGCTATTTATTAAGATTAGCATAATCAATAGCAGTTGTAGATGAAATTTATTGATGTATGTGCCAGGCTTGAGCAAAGAACTTCACCTTGACCAATGCAGAGGGACAAAAGAGAGTAAAAAAGGGGGTGATTTTCTTAATGTGCGTCACTGTTTTTAACTTCTTGTGCTCTTCATTATTCCTTAGTGAATTTTTTGGATCCCTTGCACTAAAGCATTGAAACTCATGGGTTCCTCGAAACATGTCTATTTGCAGGGATGCAAATAAATGCTGAATAAATATTCATATAGTGATATTCATATAGTGATAAATGCTGAATAAATATTAGGAACATGTATCAGCTGCATATTGCCATGTAACAACAACTCCAAGGGTAGGCAATTTTGTCTGATCTTATTTGGGTGATTCATATTTCTCCAATGCATCTATAGTCAGTTCAAGTCTGTGGATCTCTTCTCAGAGCACTGCCTTGAGAGTCACAAAATGAAACAACATTTCAGAAGAAACCCAAAGTATAAAAATATTATAAAATTTGTAGTATTGCAATATATTGATTATTAACACATCAAATAAATCTAATGGTAGGTCAATTAACTACCCAATTCTGAATAGTAGTGAATGCAAATAGTGTTTAAAGATCTCTATGACAACTGTTAATGTAGTATAAAATATCTATTTTTGCTGGTGCCAAAGTCATAGATTCTAATAAGGTAACTGTCATGTGTTGTCTAAATTCACAATAGAAATAATATTAAATTACATTCAGAAGATAGTGAAAAATAATAATATAGTGTTTTTCTTCATCTAATACATAAAAATGAAATTCTGTTCAAGGGTTAGGACCACATTCCTTGAATTCTCTTTCCTATACAAAAGCTCTACTGTGAATGTCAAGATTCTGGGGGATATTGTAGTTCCATCTTACTGAATATTTGTTCTTTCAAATTCCTATTGGCTCTTATTGCATGGGATTTTTTATGGGCTATGTGCTGTTCAATAGTTTTTGTTGTTACAAAATGTTTCTCCTACCTCAGGTCTTAGTTTCTTTGGTATCTTGCTAGCAGAGGACTCTTTTTGATCTTTCTCTTCTTTCCCAAAGACCTTGATGTTATCTAGTCCTTAAATAGTTCTGATGTGTTCTCCCAATACCTAAGACAACTGTTCTGCCATTCTGTCACATTTACTTACTCTATGTTATCAGTGGCCTGAGAATGAAGGTTGTTGGGTGGGAGGGAAAAAGTAAATAAATAAATAAAAAAGAAGGAAGAGTGATGAGATTTCAGTTCTTCTGAAAATGAAAATGGTGTTTATCAGTGTTTAGGAGACGATAGAGGAGTTTAGTAATGGGATTACTGATGCAAGCCCAGAAAACAGCTGTTTCCTCCCATTCCACTGCCCTTCCTGGGAAAAGCTGAGACTCTCTCCGTTTTGGATCATTTTCTAAGCATCCTGGGAGAAGTCACACTTTCTGTGACTTTCTTTCATCCAGGGAGTAAACACAACCCCAAATCCCTTGTTTCCAAAGACTTTAAGTAGGTATTTATCATGCTTTGCTTTGTGGAATTGAGTACGGTTAGAGACCATTTGTGCCAGAACATCTGACTAGTATATTATTATTTAAGTGTTTGTAGTGCACAAAAACATTTCTATTTGAAGCAGATGCAGGTAGTGAACATCTAAGAATTAAGAAAAGCAAAAACAACCACTCCAGTTATGTGTAGTTGGGTGGTCTACAGTTTTTATCCTTTAATTAAATTTGTAAACAGAACTATCTGCAGAAGAAAGAATGGTGCTGCAAATATGTGATACATAACCAAGAAAGTCAGCCTAGAGCACCATTATTTTAGAAAAAATTGAGAATGCAAAAGTTCCAATGGCTCTCATGGGGATTAAAAAAGTGAAACTAGCATCTCTTCCATAAAATGTGGAACAGTACCTGATTAATTTGATGTCAATATTAAGTATTAAATATTAATATTAAGTATTTATGTGTATTTATCCTGCTGCCTATATTTTCCTACTGTGTCCTCAAATACCCATAATTCAAAACATTGTTTATTTTTAGATTACTATGTAATACTTTTTTTGTAAAAACCACAAACAATGAGTAAAAAGAGACAATTCTTCCCTCCCCCTACCATTCTGATCCCTCAAGGGGATGCCTTTAACAGGTTAGTATTTAGTCTTACCTTATAGATTTCTAAATATGCATATCCATATACATGTTGTATAAATATATAATTAAAACACATATTTCCAATTTGCTTATATCAACTAAAATAGTTTTCCATCTATTTTTTGTATTCTTTGTATGGCTGCCCCATCATTTATTTAACATTCACCTAATGCCTGATTATTTAGGTTGTTTTCCACCTGTTATTAATTGAGAGTTGGTTATTCTCTAGGGATGCTGTGAGGAATACAAGATGTATAAGGATCAGTCAGTTCTCTCAAATATTTTGAGGCTGAATATGTGAGTCAGATACATTGTATAACAAATAGCCTTCACATTTCAGCAGAAAATGCAAAGAACTCCCAATGCCACAGAATCTAATAGCAAAAAGATTCAAAATAGCCTAAAAATGAAAGACATTGTGCAAGTTTTCTCAGTAGAAAATCTAACATATCATAACAGAATGGTTAAAGGGCAATTATTCATAGCATACATATTTTGTTCTTACAAAGTGTTTGATTTGTTAAGTACCATTCTAGTACTCAAATCCTGATTTTTTTGTATCAACAGCTATTTGAGACACCTGACAAATACGAGAAAGCTTGAATATTAGGGACTTTTGAAGGTTGGTGCTATATCTCCATCTTTTGGAATAATGAAGTGAAAAAAATAGTGTTCAATATATTTTAAAAAGGTTTTCAGGCTCTAGGTGCACCAGGAACTCACTTGTCAGGCTCACTTGTCTCCAGGACTCTCAGCTACTCATTCCTCTCTGCCTTCCACTTTGGAGACCACCTTCATGTAGATTCTCGCAACTACTATGGCTGCAGTGGACAGTGTACAGGAATGGCAGTGCCGTACCTCAAGCCCATTCCTTCAGCCTCTTGCCTTTAATACAGGGCTGGCTTCCCCATCACCACTGAGACTCCCACAGGCTCATGGTGAGGTGCAGGGGAGTTAATGCCCAATGGAGTAGACCTTTAATCAATGGGAAAGAAAGATAGTGGATAATTTCTCCTCCTTCTTCCTTTGCCCTCCCTACCAACAGATTGTCTTAAGATTCAGTATCCCTTATGGCCTCGTAGAAGATAGTCCCCAAAGATGGTATGATTAGTTGGTCTTAACATGATGTGGTGCATCACCCCCCATTTACTCATTGTCTTCTTTGTCCTACTCTTTCCCCCTAATTTCTGCTTCTCTGCAATTGTTCTCCCAAGGGTTGTGGGACAAGCTGTGGTCTCAGAACCTGCTATCTGCATAATGCAGGCTAAGACAACAGAGGTTGCATGAAGGGAGTAAGTTGTGTATATTTTTCATTGCTCATCACCTAGCTTAGAGCTATCATTTACTGAACACCTACTAAAGTGCCCCACAGTTCTGTTTGTTAAGTACTTTATATGTCATTGAATAACTACCTCCCTATGAAGAGGTTATTACTATTAACTGAATTTTTCATTCAACAAGAAGGAAAGCTTTAGAAGCACTGATATATTGCTATAATTCTGGACACTTCAATTTTCTTCAGAAATGAAACATTTATGTCAGTGTTTTGCAGCTTCAGGATTAAGTATGGCTGGTAGTTTTAGATAAAAGTTGAAGACATGATGGAAAATCCTTTAGAAGTTTTTCTATTTAGGATATATTGATTTTAAAGAACAACAATTTTGGTGCCCATACAAAAGCTAGTAGAAACAGGTTGTCAGGCTATTGGCGTGAGGCAGATACTGGTGCAGAAGTTGGATCATGCTGGCAAGAGGGCAGGAAGCTGTTTATAGAGGCTGGTTGCTGGGCCCTCTACCTGGTGCAATGAAAGGGCCTGGTGGACTGGCAGAAGCCGGCTCTAGAGTACCGGGCCTCTCCCAAGTGGCAGTAACTCAGCATATTAATGGCAAAGATGGCGCTGGCGGACTCGGAGGGAGGTCCCGCAGATAGCCCCAACTAGCCTCAGGAGGGCTATGATAGGTGGTTACCTCCTTCCGTGCTCACAGACGACAGGTGCATCTACCTATGATAGGTTACAGGGGGGCGTGGTGCCACACCCTACTGATTGTGAATTTCCTGTATTGCCTCTACTATAAAAGAGAGATTTGGCCTTCTAATAAACGAGATCTTGCCAGACAAATCTCCCGGTCCGAGGTATGTGATTTTTGGGCCGTCGGCGTGTGTCCCCCTTTCAGCATCGCATCAGAACCTCGGGCTGGCCCCTAGAGACTGATGCCCCGACAGCTGGTTAGAACCAGAAAGTATTTAGGCAAGGTGAGGTGCTGGTATCAACCAGGATGTAAAATAAGAACAGAATTCCAGGCAGTCAGATACTATAAATTATGAATAGAGACATGGGTGCATGTTTGCTTGGTTAGTTAATCCAGGACCTTCGATGGTTCCTTGGGGGAGGGTCTTTGAAGCCTAAAGAACAAAAGAGTGATTTGGTTCTGTTCCTACCTAATTAATTGTTTTTGCCATCACAATTTCCCCTTGTTGATCTAGTTTGTTAATAATGCAAGGCAAACCTGTAATCAAGGCTAAGTCTGGATTACCACTTTAATCCAAAGTCAACCTCTGCAGTACCTACATAGTATGAAAGAGTTATGTATTCAGCCTACATGGGTGCCCATATCAATAAGGGATACTGAATCCCAGAGCCTTATCTGACTCCAAAATGAATACTTACATACATGAAAGTGAATCCAAGTGGTTTATGTAGGAGGCAAACCCAGGAATCACTGGTGAGAGAGTGGGGAAGTGAGAGAAGGAAGAAGAAAAAAGCCAGTAAGAGCATATTATTGCTGGTAGAACCTCTGGAAGACAGCATAGAACTTGCCTTAGAGATATCCAACCAAGGAATTGGGGTGTTTCTCCACTGACTCCTGTCAGTTATTGGTTGAAAGTTACTTCTGGAGAACATTAGCTCACTGGCACTCCTAGTGTCGGGGCATCAGTCTCTCAGGACCAGCCCGAGGGTCTGATGCGATGCTGAAAGGGGGGGGGGCACAAGCCGACGGCCCGAAAACACGCACCACGGACAGGGAGGCATGTCTTGCATGATCTCGTTTATTAGAAAGCCAAACCTCTCTTTTATAGTAGAGGCAATACAGGAAATTCGCAATCAGTAGGGCGTGACACCACGCCTCCCTGTGATCTATCATAGGTAGAGGCACCTGTCGTCTGTGAGTACAGAAGGAGGTAACTACCTATCACAGCCCTCCTGAGGCTAGGTGGGGCTTTCAGCGGGACCTCCCTCTGAGGAATTCGCCAGCGCCATCTTTGCCATTAATATGCTGAATCGCTGCCACATAGGAGAGGCCCGGTACTCTAGAGCCGGCTTCTGCCAGTCCACCAGGCCCTTTCATGGCACTGGGTAGAGGGCCCCGCACTCCTAGCATGCCAGATCTTGAGGTAAATGGGCTCTCAGAGCTACAGAAGGCCCCCAGGCAGACAGAGAGCAGATGGTCTGCTCAGCAATGAAGATTGCCAAGAGGATATGGATGGGCCACCAATAGAATTTGCTGCCCTGGGTTATGAGACCTGCTCGCTTTCTTTGTTTTCGTGGTCAAAATGATCAAACTGATGTCTTGACAGGTACCTTCTCCCAGCCAGGATCAAATAAACACATTTTGTAGAGATTTATCTCATTCTTTACTCAGTGTTTAAATGAGTAAAGTGGGAAAAGGGTTTATAGTCTAAGACACTGTGGTCCTCAGGTACAAATGGCCTAATATGGCAAGTGGTAGCCAAGGCTCCTGAGTAATGGGCTATGACTGGTTCTACCCACAGACTCCTCCAGTTCTCTAATTCTGGGTAATTGTTATTCTTCTTCAAACATGGTATCATCTCTTGCATTGGTTACCTAAAAACATTAGAATTTATTCTTTGGGACTGGAGATTTTGGTGGTTTTATTTTTCTATCCTACAAAATGCCACAATTATAGAAAACAAGTGTTGGTTGGGGTTCTTTGTTCACTTTTTTGTTATTTGAACAAATTCTGTCACTGTAGCAAATGCTAGGGTGAAATGGCAATAAAATAGTCTGGTCATTCAAATTTGCATCTTTTAATTACAGGGCCAGGTGACAACTATTTTCCTCTTAAGGAATTTTCTTGGAATTTACTATTAGAAAACATGTTATATACAGTTTAATGTTAAAAATAAGTTTTTTTTAATTTTATCCTATGATATTATCTCATCTTCTTGTTATTGTCTTGATTAAAAAGTAATAGAACCATGTGTGGTGGCACACCCTTGTAATCCCAGTACTTGGGGGACTGAGACTGGAGGATCCGAGTTCGCGGCCAGCCTCAGCTACTTAGTGAGGCCCTCTGTAACTTAGGGAGACCTGGTTTCGAAATAAAGAATAAAAAAATAGGACTGGGGTGTAGCTCAGAGGTAGAATGCCCTTGGGTTCAATCCCGGTACCACACAAAAGAATATAACAGAATTTATGTGCTTTTATAGGAATGTTCTCTTGAGGACATTATCAAATACAGTAATTTTCTTATGAAACCATTCAAGTACAGAGGAAGTTGAAAAAGGTGTACAATGAGCACATATAAAAATTCACCACGTCAATTCATTTCCACATTCTTTTATTTCTTGTTATGTTTATATTTTTCTATTCACTGACATCATGAAATGTTATCTCTAAATATTTTGTCATTTATTTCCTAAAATAAGGATGTTCAATGAAACCATGAGATAATTAATCCACCTAAGAAAGTTCACAATCTTTTGTATTGTCTAATAATAGACTATAATGAAATTTCTCCATTGTTACTCAAAATATGTTTACAGCAATCTTTTTAAACTAGAAGTCAACACAGTCTTAAACTACAGCAGTTTCCTCACAGTACCATTTGTTTCTTCAAGACATTGGGCCAGCTGTCTTATAGCATGTCCCCTATTTTTAATTTCTCTGTTCCCGCAATGAGTTTCATTTCCCTTGTATGTTCTATAGGCTGGAAATGAGATCCAAAGGTTTAATTCAATTATAATCATATGAAACTGTTGGAAGTAATTCTTCATCATTGATGCTGTCCATTTTATTTCGCATCAGAAGAAATAAGAAATACATAGAAAAGAGAATTAAAGGAAGAACAAAGAAAATGTAACTTGAATATGGATGTTGGTGGCAAGCCTTATTAGACCCTAAAGTTTCTGAGGAATTTACAAGTAACTATGAGTACTGCTGATCATCCTCAGGGGAGTGTCTGTTGATCAGACAACAGATGTCAAACAAAAGTGGAATCTCCTTGGGCATCACCCAAGAGAAATCCCCTCAGGCACTGTTGACGATTCTTGAACAGTTCAAATAAAATGGATGCCTCCTGATAAGACAGTCAGGACCTAGAGGATGACCACAACACCCTAAATCATGTTACCATTACCACCAGACTGGTGCCCCTCCTCATGTACCTCCTACCTCATGAAAATCTCCTATGAAAGAAGTGCCCCGCACTCCCAAAGATGCCTCTCTCCTTTTTGTGGTGTACTGGATTCTCCCTTGAATGTGTATTTCTTCCTTTCCTAAATAAATCTCAGTCATATTTCTCTGTCTGGTGCATGCTGAAATTCTTTTGTCACTGTTATAGTTAGACATAAAATGTCCCCTAAAGAGGACATTAGTTATTAATGTTTGGAGTGGATGTAATTGAGTCATGAGGGTTGTAATCCCAGAAGAGGATAAATCCATTGTAATGGATTGGTACCTGGGTGGTACTTGGTAGGCCAGTAGGGTGTGGCTGGAGGAGGTGGCTGGGGGTGCAGCATGCCTTAGAGATTATATAAATGTTCCTCCTCCCCCTGCTTGCTTGCTTGCTTCTGGATTTCATGATGTAAAGAGCTCTGCCCATGTGCTCTTCCTCCATCTCCCACCACCATGCCCTGAGATCCACAGTCCCCAGCCTCACATGGACTGAGCCCAACGCTGTAAGAAAATAAATCATATTTCCTCTAAGTTATGTGGTCAGATATTTAGATTATGGCTGCAGGAATGCTGACAGATACAGTTGCATAAGCCAAGGACCCCTGGAAACCTGAGTTGAGGAATCAGCCCTTCTCCCGTGACAGGTGAATATTGGCTCAGGTGATGACTTGTGGGTTTCTTTTCCATTAGAAGTACATTTCCCATTGCCATTGGCAATATAAGGAGTGATGTTTGGGTGTTAGCTCAAATACAGTTTTTTTCAAAATTAAAAAAAAATATTTACCCCAAATTTATTACCTCACAGTTTCTGTGGGTCAAGGGTTCAAGTATGGATTAGCTGGGACCTCCACTCAGGGTCTCACCAGACTGGAATCATGGTGTTGGCTGTAGCTGCAAGCTCACTGATTTGGGGCAGAATTGTCTTCCTTTCAGTTGTAGGACTGAAGTCACCATTTCCTTTCTGGCTGTTGGTTGCTCAGATCCTATAGGTTACTCTTCAGTTCTCGCCATGAGGCAGTCTCGATGGGAAATCCATAATATGTCTACTTGGCTTGCCAACACCAATAGGAGTACCTTTGCTGCTGTGAATGTCAAATACAGTTTTAACTTACATTTATATAGCTAAATATTGATAAAAATATTAAAGTGTATAATTTCTGATGTCTTCAAGTTACTATTTACCTATAAAGCAATCACCTTTTAGTTTCTGGATATTAAATGTGTTAACTGTGGATTCTTTCCTTCAATTCAGATCAGATCATCTGAAGAGAGGAATTAAAAACTAACAGCTCAGTTGCAGCTTTAACAAAATTTTATTACAGTCAGTAGGAAATAGAAAAAGAGAAGAGGAAAAGCAGCGTGCTTGGAAGACATACTGGAGAGCCCGAAAGTGGAACTCTGCTCCTCCCTCTGACCCTGGCCCCTTAAATACAATTTTTACGTTGGTATGGTTTTATCAGCATTACCAAGGCAACGAGCTAGTAACTTATTTTTTAGGCATAACTTATTCCTTAGGCAGGTGGTGCCTTTTAGTCTGCTAAGTGCACTTACTAAGCACAGAGGTCAATAATCTACCTTGTTTTTATCCCTATTGTATTGGGCTGTATTGGTTGTCTATCAACTATGGGCACTTTGATGTAACACATGGAGTTTGCCTTTCTCAATACTGAGGCTGAGTCACAAAGAATAGGAGGGAAACTTAGGCACTGATTACATGTGGCTGTGTACTGTGATCTTAGGGCTTAACTGCCTCTATGGTGTTCTTAAGTCTCTATGTGCTTCTAAGGCTAGAGGCTTCAATTGTCTTTACATTCTTACTATGGGTTAATCATTAGAACAAAGGACAGGAAAGAAGGGAGGGAGAGCTTATGAAATGTAACAAAGGGAGCTACAGCCTCTCCCTGCCTGAATGCCTGCCTACTTACATTTTACTAGAAATTAATATCAGAGTAATTTTCCAATACCGGCACAAAATGTATTCTATTAGATACAGTCAACAAATTCAGCCAGTGGGCCAAATCCAGTCCTCCTGTTTCTGTAAATAGTTTTATTGAGAGACAGCCATTCTCACTCATTTACATATTATCTATAACTGTTTATATACTACATTGGTAGAGTTGAGCATTGTAACAGAGACCAGAGGGCCCTGACAGGTTTGCTAACCCCTGAAGTAAATGAACTCTTAGATCTCATTGAGCACTAATATTGTATCTCATATCTTCCTGCTAGATTACCTGCCACCAAACCTGGCAGTTAAGTTTTTGAATTTTGTCCTCTCAACTGTTTCTTTGAGAAATAAATGGTCTACAATAAGCTATGCATATTTAAGTGAACAACTTGGTAAGTTTGATATCCATATACATCTGTGAAACCATCAAAAGCAAAATGTTGAATATATTTATCACCCACAGAGGTTTCCTTGTATCCCTTGATAATTTCGTTCCCCACTCCCACATAACCATGAATTTCTTTACTGACACAATAGATTTGTTTGCATTTTCTGAAATTTTTGTATATAAAAAGCATCATATACTACACACTCTTCTTTTGGTTGACTTATTTCATTAAGCTTGTTTATTTTGAGACATATCCACATTGTTGCATGTTTCCTTTTTATTCCTGAATATTATTCCACTATAGGGATATACCATACTTCGTTGCTTCATTCTACTGTTGATGGTCATTTGGGTTGTCTCCAGTTTTATGGTATTACAATTAAAGCTGTTATAAACATTTGTGTACAATTCATTGTATAGACAAAACCGTTCATTTTTCTTGAATCAGTACAAGAAAACTGTGCAGTAAACTGTAGATATGTGTGTGTGTGTGTGTGTGTGTGTGTGTGTGTGTATGTGTGTGTGTGTGTGGTACTAGGGATTGAGCTCAGGAGCATTCTACCTCTGAGCTACATCCACAGCCCTATTTTATTTTTTTTAATTTTGAAATAGGGTCTTCCTATGTTAATGAGAGTCTCACTACTTGCTGAGGCTGTCCTTGAACCTGAGATTCTCCTGTCTCAGCCTCCCCAAGTACTTAGATTACAAGCATGGCACCACTACGCCTGGCTCTTAGATTTAACATTTTAACATTTTAGAAATAGAACAGATACACTGATCTCTCTTCTCATTTATCTGTAGAATAATGGAAGAGGTTTGGGGGTGGTAGGAGGGGAGGGAAAAAAGGAGGTTTGATGAAGAAAACAGTTCAAATAATGCTATGTTCATATATGAAGGTACTAATCTCACTAACATGTATGTGGAAGAGGAGGAGGGGATCCTGAGCGTATAACATCAACTGCTGTGTGTTTGTATCACACTTAACCTCACTATGATGTATAATTGTAATACACCAATAAAAATATATTAAAAGTTATTAAAAAAAGAAAAAATATTGAAAAAAGAAACAGATCTTAAAATTTGGGGGGGATGGTTTTACACTTAGACACTTCTGTCATTAGGGTTATGTCTCATTAACCCTTTATTTCTTGTGTCAAAATGGAAAATTATACCTGCAGTCAAAATAAACCCATAAAATCAATAACTTAATTAATAAACATGATGCACATATATAGAAACTGCTATAAAATGTGTCAATACACAGCTATTTCCAAATGATACTCTGAAATTAGATAATTCTAATTTTAGATACTTAGTGATTATGTTTCAAAGACTCTCATCCTTCTCATGAGCTACTTCAGTGATTAAAAAGCTTTATTAAAAGGTTGAAGTCTGCATCCTATGTTTCCAAAAGCCGGGCTCACCTAAGAATGCAGAGGCAGGTTTGGGACCACACAGTACTGAGGATCCTTTATTTGAGTTGGAAACCAGTCAAGGTCTTATCATGGTTTTGAGGGAATGATCCAGAGTTCTCTGGCAGCAAACAACACTTCGGAGCTCTCACTAGGTTTTCAAAAAAAGGGAATTTCAATACATTCCTTTGGATCATACCACGGCAGGGTGTGGCCCAGCTCCCAGGATGAAGAAAGGCGAAGAACTGGGTTTGGAGCAGGTGAGACCAGACAATGGGAGCACCTCCCCAGGAGGAGCATCCCACAGCCTCTTAGGGGAAGCAGCACTAGAGGATGAACTGGAGCAGTTTCTTTCTTCATTGCATTACTCAAGTCAGGTCTCAAGGTCTGAGAATGAAGTGACCAGTGGGCCAACATCAGAGCAAAAGGAAGGATCTGACAGAGAAGCTTCAAACTAACCATCAACTATTGTATATGTGCAAGTGCTTTGATATGCCATGTCAGGGAAGCCAAATGGACGCTGGTCTGCATAAAGCCTGACTCCCTTTGTGGACAGATGCTGTTAGAAAGGACTTCTCATAGCCTGGCATGGTGGCACACGCTTATAATCCCAGTACTTGGGAAGTTGAGACAGGAGGATCACAGGTTCACAGGCCGCCACGGCTACTTAGTGAGGCCTCCATTACTTAGTGAGATCCTATTTCAAAATAAATAAAAAGTAGGGCTGGGGGTGTATGTAGCTCAGAGGTAGAATGCCCTTGGGTTCAATCCCCAGTACTGCAAAAATAAAAAGAGAAAGGACTCCTCAAGCATACCTCAAGTTCAATTAGAACTTAAAACCCACTTTTGCTTTATATACTAAAAGTTATCTAGAAAAATCGTGTTCCTTCTGATTGTCTTTCAGTTCTCTGGACAGAAAACAAAACTCCAGCGTGTGAGGAAGCTAATAGAGCTCAGATACACAAAAATAAACCTGGCTTATCATATTTATGGAAGAATGACCCTGTGCAGTAGCCAGCATCTTGACTCCATGTACAGTTTCCCGATTTGCAGCTAAAAACCCTTCCACTGAGGATAACCTTTGACTTTCAAGCAAACCACAGGCATCTTCTGGTCTGCAGCATGTGGGACTGAACTTTGGTGAGAATTTCATACGTTAGTACAATTTAAAATGTAATAAAATAGCAAAGGTTCTCTTAGAAATCAGGGAGTTTAAGGTTTTAGACACCTGAGAACTGGGGATAAATGAGATGATCTTTAAATATTTGCCACTGTGATGTTTTAAGAAAAAAAGAAAAGGTAAGAACATGCTTCTTTCCAACAAGATGATTCTAGATATAGATTCTAGTTATAGTCTCATAACTATGCTTTATTCAGTTTGTGGAAAATCATAAAGTAATAGTAGAAGGTGTATTCTTGTGTACACATATATAAAGTTCTAACATAACCCTTTTTATGTATTTGAAAAATAATTGTGTGCATGTATGTTTCTATCACTCTGAATCTTTTTTTTTTTTTTTTTTGTGGTACCAGGGATTGAACCCAGGGGCGTTCTACCTCCGAGCTACACCCCCGGCCCTATTTTTTATCCTTTATTTTGAAACCGGGTCTCACGAAGTTATGGAGGGCCTCACTAAGTATCTGAGGCTGGCCTTGAACCCAGATCCTCCGGTCTCCGCTTCCCAAGTACTGGGATTACAAGCGTGTGCCACCACACCTGGCTATCACTCTGAATCTTATTATGATGTATAATTACGATACGCCCTAAAAGTATATTAAAAATAATTAAAGTTACAAATATGCTGTACAGAGTTCCCATATACCCTTCATCCGGATCTCTCTAATGTTGACTTCTTATATAATTCTGGTAAAAATGATCAACATCAGGAAACCACATTGATATCTATAGAATTTATTTGAGTTTTGCCAATTTCCCCACTAATGTTCCTTTTCTGGTCCAGGACCTAAATCTCAATCCCACATTATAATCAGTTGTAATGTCGCCTATGACAGGTTTTCTTTCTCTTTCATGGCCTTGGAACTTTTGAAGTGTATGGATCCATTATTTTGTGGAACATTCTTCAATTTGAGTTTGTGTGATATTTCTCTCAGAATTACAGTGAGGCTATGCACTTGTTATGGACTAAATGTGTGTATCCCCCTTCCAAATTCATATATTGGAATCATAACCCCCAATGTGATTCTATTCAGAGGTGAATGAAGTCTTTTGGAAAGCAAGAGATGATGAGTGGTGGGAGCTAGTTTCCTCTCTTTGCTGTATGCCACGGGAGGACATGGCAGGGAGACAGTTATTTCTAAAGTAGGAAGCAGGACTTCACCAGGCACCAAATACCCAGCACCTTGAGTTTGACTCCCCAGCCTCCAGAACTGTGAGCAATAAATGCTGTTTAAGCCTGTGTCTGTGGTAACTTATCATTGCATCTGACCTAGGATAACATTTCTGTCAGGTACAGCCCAGAAGAGGTACTGTGCCCTTTCAGTGCATTGTATCAAGGGCACCAGTTGATGCCGTGTCTTACGTCTGGTGAGGCGTACTTGGATCCTTTGATGAAGGGTTCACTTCACTGTAGTTCCCATTTTCTCTTTGATAAAATGATATAAGAAGATACTTTGAACTGTGGAAACAACTCTGCTTCTCAACATACTTTCACCCATTGGTTTTAGCACTCATTAAAGATCCTTGGCTTCAACAACTGCCATGGTGGTGTTTACTTAAAGGTGGTTTTCTATTTTCATCATTTCTTCTACATTTTCTATGTTCATTGTTGGAGTTCAACTGTGAGGCAGAACTTATCAAGTATTTTCTTTCTTTTTTTTTTTTTGTGGTACCGGGGATTGAACCCAGGGGTGTTCTACCTCTGCGCTACACCCCTGTCCCTATTTTTTTATACTTTATTTTGAAACCAGGTCTCACAAAGTTTCGAGGGCCTCATTAGGTAGAGAGAGAGAGAGATAAAAAGAGAGAGAGAGAGAGAGAGAGAGTTGAGGCTGGCCGTGAACCCGGATCCTCCGGTCTCTGCCTCCCAAAGTACTGGGATTACAAGCGTGCGCCACCACGCCCGGCTTATCAAGTATTTTCTTTATAAATGTCTGTGCTGAGAGACTGGGTCAGGGGACCAGCCTCTTTTCTGTTCCTCTAAGGCTATGAGTGCTGGCTGGGAAGGCTCTGGCTGGCTGGAGCTGCTGAGGGAGGAGGAGAGGTCCTCTCTGCTCAGCTGCTTCTGCCTTGTTTTTGTGATCTTGCTTTTTCTTAGGCAGAATGCCCCTCTCCCTTCACCATCTCCAAGCTCTTCCAGCCTCAGCTCCTGTCAATCCTTAGCAGGGAGCTTTCCTGTCTTCCTTCCTCCACAACCTTAGCACCTCTATGCGCTCTTCCAGTCACAGCAAAGAACATACATTCATAAAACCACCTTTTTTTCCTTCTCTGCTCCCACCACACAGTGTGTAGAGACCACCCACGAAATTTATCTCTAGAGCCACTGGGCAACATCTTCTCATAGGACCTTCCTCAGGAAGGGTCCAATGGAGGACAAATGTATGTAAAATAGACTATTTGTTATAGGCCCCTTCTTTACATTTAACATTTAAACATGTTTATTAAGGCATATTTGTATATATTCACTCTTTTGTGTGTACAGTTCCATGAACTTTGATAAATGTATAGCCTCAGGTAATTGTTACCATATCGAGGTAACAATTGCATCACCCCTAAAACATTTCCTTGTACCCTTTATGGTTACCAACCTCCACCCCTGACAACCACTGCCTATTTCACTTACCATAAGGCTTGTGAAATTCATCCATGTCACTGTTGCTACTGTTGGTCCTTTTTATTGTCCAGCCTTATTCCATTTTACAGATTTACTAGTTTACCCACTCACCAGCCACTGGATATTGGATTGTTTCTCATTTTGAGGATTATGAATCAATCTGTTCCAAGAATTCATGAACTATGGTGTGTGTGTGTGTGTGTGTGTGTGTGTGTGTGTGTGTGTGTGTGTATGTACTTGTTTCTTCCTTTCCCTTGAGTGGGTACCTGGAATGGAATTCCTGGATTGTATGGTGAAGATTATAAGAAGCTGCCAAACCACTTAAATGGCTATTTGGATTAATGGCTACCAGTAATGTAGGGGAGTTTCTCCCCAGTCTCATCAGAACACTAAGACAAATATCATGGGTATTCTCTCCACCCCCTGGTTATTTTAGACTAATGATATTCGGCATCTTTTCATGTACTTATTTGCAAACTGTATGCCTTCTTTACTGATGAGTTTATTAAAATTTTTTCCCATTTCTTATTGGCCTGTTTTCCCAATGTTGAGTTTTGCATGCTCTTTATATATTCTAGGAAGAACAAAAGTTTTAAATATGGATCAAGTCCAATTTATTATTTATTTTAAGGTTTGTGCTAGCACATACTAGTTTTTCTTGATGGGTTGTTTAAACTTCCATGTCCAGATTATTTTTTTCACCTGGTAGGTTTTTTGGGAAGAAAATGTAAGCCTTGGTTTCTAGCACCATTATGACTTAGTAGTCATTGAATTAGTTTTCATATCTGTTGAATGGGAACAGTAATTCCTTTCTTGGAAATCTTTTGTGTTGCCTTTTGGTAAATGTCAAAATACTTGCCTGATAAATAAAATAATTGACTTGGCTTTAAGAGTTTTATGTTAGTAGCAGTGGGTGGAAGAGACAGAGATGAGGATTCACAGCAAGAGAGCTGTTGGAATAAAGTTATGTTGTGGAAGGACATAAAGTTATGTTGTGCAGCAGAACAAGAGAAGCAGCAACTAGAGGATTCAGAGAGGGACTGCTGGCAGAGCCCAGAGTGGGAACGGGAATATCTGGGGAGCAGATATAAAAGTTATTAATGTTCAATAAATTCAAGGGAATGAAAAGAGGAAAAGAAACCAGGTCTATTCACTGATGATGTCATTATTACTTCTGGTGAAAAGGTACTGCTATGTGAAAGTACCTCTGGCCTCAGTTTCTGTTAGAAGATTAGTTTTTCTAAAAGAGTAAGAAAGGGCCGGGTGTGGTGGCACACACTTGTAATCCCGGTACTTGGGAGGCGGAGACCAGAGGATCCAGGTTTGTGGCCAGCCTCAGCTACTTAAGTGAGGCCCTACGCAACTCTGTGAGACCCGGTTTCAAAATAAAGTATTAAAAAATAGGGCCTGGGGTGTAGCTTGGAGGTAGAACACCCCTGGGTTCAATCCCCAGTACCGCAAAAAAAAAAAAGTAACAAAGGACAGTACATATACTGAATCTAAGTAGTATCAGCCAAAGAGTCCCTGCCATGTGTTGCATCCTGTGCCAGGACCTTTACCTGCCCCCACATAGAGTGTTCACACCATTCCATGGAGGACTCAATGCAAGGAGGTTCTGTTCCAATAACTGCAGAATATAACACATTCTAGGTGATCCCATAATGTGGTATAACTGGGAATTGAAGTGACTCAGAAAACCAAAGTTCATTCCTTCTCATCATACTTCAGTGCACCAGGCTTCTCTTTCTGAAGACAAGTGGGGTCATAGAGAAGCACAGAGCTCTCTATGCAGTCACTGAGCAGTAATTCTCTCCTCATGTAGAATGGCTTTTTGACATCCTGCCCTACATCATCCCACGTTATGATATCAGTACATTCTTGAACAAAAGTGTCCTTCTTTGGTCTTGAGTGTGTCATTGCAGGGTCTCTTGACTCTAGCTGCCTTTCACATTAAGGAGGTTTTAGATACTAGGGTGGCCCTGCCACCCCAGCCCACTGTAAGAAGCTGCCTATAGAGTCATTTTTTTTACCACCCACCATGTAAGCAAATTCTGTCTCACCATTCAAGTAGGATGTGATAGGATCTTATCAGACAGGACTTTACCAGCTGGAACCAGAAAAAATAATATGTCCATCTGGCCTGGGCAATGTGCCCTCCTGGAAAATTACTGAATAACGCCAAACTCTATAAAAATATCTTCCTTAAAATGCCAGCAGAAGGCACAGAACTTATGGAGAAATGAAGAAATTATGCAGCCCCATTCATCACCAGCCTTGAGTAACGGGAATAACCGCCTACCCAGCCTCTGTGCCAGGAACATTAATAATTAGTTCATGGAAGCTGTCACCCAGGAATGTCCTGGCTGTGATTCAGATTTCAGGCATGAGAGAATGTGATACAAATGCTTTGAGCCTATAGAGTAATGAGACACTGTGTCCTTTGTGGGCTAGGGATCAAAAGCAACCCTCCTGCTTCAGAGAGGTGGCAAGAAGTGATGGCTTTGAGGATATCATATGAGTGAAGGAAAACTTGCCAAGTGAATTATAGCTGCCTTTCCTTTTCTCCTACTGCACCTTTTACAGAACTTCTGTTGTCTTCCTCTTTACAAAGAGGAAAGCCACCAGACTGATGCCCATGTATACTCTCTCCGTGTGTGTGTGTGTGTGTGTGTGTGTGTGTGTGTGTGTGTGATTCTACCTCTGAGCTATGCCCCAAGCCCTTTTTTATTTTTTGTTTTTAAACAGGGTCTTGATAGGTTGCTGAGAGTTTCACCAAGTTGCTGAGGCTGGCTCTGAGACCCTCCTGTCTCTGCCTCCCCAGTATTGGGATTACAGGCTCTGTGTATACTCTCTGTGTCTCTCACGCACTGCCACCCCTGCTCACAAGCAATTGGATGCCTCCTAGTAGCCACCCCACTTGCCCCTTATGGTCCATCACACCCCGTGTTACTAAGTTGTATCCCCCAAAAGTTCATCTTTTGAAGTATTAATCCCCAGTGCTTCAGAATGTGACTATATTTGGAGATAGGATCTTTAAAGAAATAACTAAATTAAAATGAGGTCATTAGAGTGATCCTAATCCAATATGACTGGTGTTCTTATGAGAGAAGGAAATTAAGTCACAAAGCTACAGAGGAAAGGCCACATGAGGACACGGTGAGTAGATGGCCCTCTGTGAGCCAAGGAAGGAGGCCCCTGAAGAAGCTAATCCAGACAGCACCTGATTCCAGACTCCCAACCTCCAGAACTGTGAGAAATAAATTCCTGTTGTTTACCTCCCCCATCTGCCTGTAGTATTTTGTTATATAGTCCTAATATACACTGCCAAGGCATACATCAGTCCACCCCAGCCTTGGATGAAGTTATTTTCATACTATGAACCTCCACATCTTGCCTTCTGTCTCCTACTTACTTTTGCATTCAGCTCCTGGATAACCAGTTTTTGACTCACACTTTCTCATTCTATTTCCTGTGCTCTTCCCCCAATCACTGTCCCTCAAGTCAAGCATGGTCCCCTTCTCCATGGGGCCTTCCGTCTCTCCCAGTGAAGGAGATAGCCCACTCCAATAGTCCACTTTATGGAACATGCAATTTCTTCTCATTTTCTAATTATGTACACATTCTCCTGTGAGGCTAGAAACCATGCCCAACTCAGATTTATGTTCCTCTGAGTTCCTAGCACACTGCTTTGCACATTGTAAGTTCTCTACCCATATTTGTTGAATGACTAAAAGATATAATTTGTGACTGATAAGGGCTGTATGATCCCTTGCCCAAGAAAAGTTTATGTTTTAAAAGGTGACATGGGATAACAAATAAAGCCAGGTTTTCATGATCAAACAAATCTAGCTACCAGAGTTGGCTAACTGAGCCAACAGTGTCTTTCTCCATGCCCTTTTACTTCACTGCCTCTTGGGCATCTCAAAAAGGGATATTTCTACCTACTTTATGGGATTGTATAGAATAAAGTTGACATATGCAGAGCACCTATTCATACTAGACCCTCAAAAATATTAGTTCTCTCCTCTTTTATAATTGTCTGCCAATCCTTAACTTAAATAAAGTTCCAACAGGATAATTGTAAGCATCAAAGGCAACTGTCTGAGCCAGTTATTTCTGCAGGAAGGTCTCACTTAAGATATTACACACTGTCTCACACCACATGTTATGGTTTGGGCATAGAATGTCCCCCCAAGAAAGCTCATATATTGGTAATGCAAAAATGAAATAATTGAATCATGCGGCTCTAATCTTATCAGTGGATAAATCCATTGATGGATTAATAACTTAAATGGACTTACTGGGTGGTAACTATAGGCAGGTCAGAGGGGTGACGGGAGGAGGTAGGTAGGTCACTGAGGGTGTGGCATGGGGACTATATCTGTTCCTGGTCCCTTCCTCTGGTTCTCTCTGCTGCCTGGTTGCCATGAGCTTTCTTCCACCGTGCCCTGCTGCCATGATGGTTCTGCCTTGGGACCAGCCAACTATGGACTGAACCTCTGAAACCATGAGCCCAAAGAAACGTTTCCCCCTCTAAGTTGTTCTTCTTGGGTACTTTGGTCACAGCAATGAAAATCTAACTAAAACATCACACCAGGTAAGAAGAAACTCCTCCGCCCCCCCCCCCCCAAAGTCATAAGTACTGAGAAATAGGTGGCCAAGAAGAGATTCTCAGTCATTCTGGTCATCAGATTGAATATGGAAGCTCCATATCCTGTCTAAGGGCTTTACCGTGTGTGCCCAAAGGGGTACCAGCCACAGACCCCAGCCTGGCTTGAGAGGATCCTGGCTGGCATCCCATGAAGATAACACATTAAAAAGTTGGATTCAGTTTGACATATACTAGCAACTTCTTACTATCTGTGCACATGCAGAGTGTAGTTTCTCACCTCCGGGCATTTTACCTGCCATGTGCATGCAGACAGACACACAGGAAGAAGGCTATGAACCAGAGAACAAGTATCTGCAAGTACAGTTGACCCTCGTTATTAGTGTATTCTGTATCTCTAAGTTCACCTATGTGCTAAAATTGATTTGTAACCCCCACATCAATACCTAGAACATATCCTCAGTCATTTATAGACAGTTCAGAGCAGCAAAGAATTTTAGTCACCTGGCGTGCACATTCCCAGCACAGGTGGAACAAGATAATGCTCTTTCTTCTGTTTTAGCTGTCATGTTGCAAACCTGTGACCTTTTCAATGTTTATGCTTTTTGTTGGTAATTTCACCATTTAAAACAGACCCCAAGCATAATGCCTGGTACTACCAAGGGTAGAGAGGCTGTGTATTGGACAGGGTTCACTAGACCAACAGAATTCACAGAATGAGTATATTTGAAAAAGGGATTTATCAGATGGGCTTACAGTTTGAAGCAATGTAGTCCCAGGTTCTGACTGCATGTGGAGAGTCAGAGGAACCAGTAGCTGGTCGAACGGTCTAAGAGCTGGAGTCTTAGGATTGGAGCAACCACTAATTCAGTCCCAGTCCAAGATGTGAAGATCAGGAAGCTCTTCGGAGAAATGATGGTGAAGTTTAAGTTCAAAAGGCTGGAGGCCGATGGTCTCAGACGAGAGCAGAAGATCAAAAAGCTCTTCAGAGAAACGGCAAAGTTCCAGTTCTATGAACCGGAGGCCGAGGATCTCAGGCGAGAGCAGATGCGTTTTTTTCAGAAAGAGTCACAAATCACGCTACACAGCTTCTCCCTCTTTTATCTAAGTCCTGCACTTATCAGAATCCTGCTGCCTACATTCAGGGCAGGCTTTCTGTTTAATCTGCTGTTACACACCCAAAGTCACATGATCTTGGGTATGTCATGATCAGGTCAAGTTGACAAACTAGTTGACTATCACAAGTCTACCCCTGTCAACTTGACTCCTAACTCTGTCTTTTTAATTATATTAATCTTCAAATAAATACAATAACAATATCAAAAATCTCGATTAACGTGATAAAGCACGTACACGTACAACCGGAAACGCACCAATCACTTCCCCTGAATAGGAGGCAGGGCTTTCTGAGTGATACTTATTCCTAATACTTAAGTATTGATATAAAGTCCATCAGTGTTATATTACATGATAGAGAAATAAGGGAGGAGATAAGATAGAGATATCTGCTTTACACATATAAATATATATACAAACATATTCTTAATGGAATATTAAGAATATTTACAGCAATTAAAATCCTCATTTCTGTAACTGGTCTCGTGGCCATAGTTGGTACTTATAACTACCTTCTTCTACTACCCATTCTGTATTTCCTCTACCTTCAGCCAGCACTTCGGCAGGTCTTGGTTCTTTACCCGGAGGGGTGACCCACACCTTCATTCCTGGAGGGTCTGAGACATTTGCCATCCTGTCTGGATTAGGTTGTTGCAGTTTTCCATTGATTTTAATAACAGGACATAGCAATACTAGGAGACATCCTAAGGGATCTCCTGCTTTCCAGGTACACTTTTCCTTACTACCATTGTGGAGTAATAGTCCAATTTCCCCTTGGTAATCTGGATCAATAACCTCAGCCAGTACCAAAACTCCATTCTTAGTCTCTTGATTTAAAGGCATGAGGAGCCCAAAGTGGCCAGGGGGAAGTCTTAACTTCCAGTTTAATGGAATCATTGTTATGCCTCCTGGTGGAAGCATTCCTGCTTCTGGAACTAAGATCTGGAGGCCAGCAGAACATAAGGTTGCAGGGACAGGAAGCAAAAATTTTCCTAGTGGGTCATTAGGGGTAATGGTGAGTGGTACCATTCCTGTTTCCACCCCTTGATTCCTGGACGCGTGAATTCTGGCTAGAGGGGAAACAGTACCATAGAGCAGACACTGATTTAGAGAATATACAGCCTTCTGGAGAACCTTGCCCCAGCCTTGCAAAGTATTGCCACCTAGCTGGTGCTGTAATTGAGCCTTCAAAAGGCCATTCCACCGTTCTATCAAACCAGCCTCTTCAGGAAGTGAGGAACATGGTAGGACCAGTGAATCCCATGAGCATGAGCCCATTGCCGCACTTCTTTGGCTGTGAAGTGAGTTCCTTG
>PVJS01023560.1:0-29489 GCA_004027185.1 Glis glis
TGTTGTGTGTGTGTGTGTGTGTGTGTGTGTGTGTGTGTCCATCATTTCTTCTAAATTACCTAGCTTCAGTTACTTGGTTTTAGAAACAGAAACTGATGATGGGTGTGATCCCCCATCACCTTTTGATCAGTTAGACCACCTATGCTCAAGGGAAAGTGTCTCAGTCAGCATTATCACTGCTATAATCCAAAATGACTGACCACACAACTTAGAGGAAAGAAGGTTTATTTGATCACAGTTTTTTGGAGATTGCAGGTTCAGTCCATGTGAGACCAGGGTCTGGGACTCAGGGCATGGCGGCAGGAAGCAGAGAGTGCAAGCAAGAAAGGGGATTCAAAGACAAAAGCCCAATCCCTAAGGTCACACCCCCAGGGACCCATCTTCTCCAGCCATACCCCACCGGCCTAGGTTACCACCCAGATAAATTTATTATGGATTTTATCTGCTGATGAGATTACAACCCTCATGACTTAACTATATCAACCCTGAGCTTTACCAGGGACATTCTATATCTGACCATAAAATGAGGGAATTAAACAAAGAGGAACTGCCAAGAGTTGGGGACAATGGGAGTCCACCGAGGGTCTGTCAGCCCTGGAGTGCCCACTTTTTGCATGGGCTGTTTTGTTTTTCTTGTGAGAAGAGGCTTCCTCTCTGAGGAGGTGTAAGCAATGGCCATAGCGTAGTCAGTAATAATAGACCACACTGTATACTGGATGCTAAAATATGGCACTTCCTTTTTATAAAAGATGTGACTTTGGCTCTTAGAGGTTAAGAAAGTTGTGGAAAATAACACAGTCACTAAGAGCTCTGATCTGAACAAGTTCTAAGCCTCAGCTTTTAATCGCTACAGCAGGGTGTGAGGCTGTCTGGCCCCATCTCCAATGCCACCATCCTTGTATTCTCAGGACCCCCAGGCTAGGTGGAAATGCCATCTCTAGTGCTAGTTCACTCACTGGGAAAGCCCTGGGAATGGGCTGAAGGTTTTGGTGGACTAGCTCACACAGCAAGGTCCTGGACTCGTGGGCTGACCTCCTTCCCCCTTTGCCAGGACATCACACTCAGAGGGACCCCTCCTCACCAAGGATCCAGGCAGAGGATGTGGACAGGCAATGGATATGTGATGCCATTACTGTAATGAAAGCTTATTGTGTATAGGTTAAATCTGAAGAGCTCCACACTTGTTAATTGAAAGTAGAATCCTATAATCGAATTTCCCCTCAAGATTTCAACCTGGAAATATAAATTTGTCAATGTGGGATCTCCTAGACCTCTGGCACTCATCCAGTTCCCGTGATTCATCCTTCACACGAGAAAAGCCACAGTCACCTTCACTCAGGAAGATTTGGTGGATGATGAATTACATAAGTGAACATCATCTAGATGATATGTGATGATATCAAACAATAGCACAAGCTCAATGACTTGCAACCAAAACTTTCACCATGAAGGTCAGTGGCGCTCTGGTCCTCATCCCTGTGGTTCTCACTCCAAGCTGCTTTAAATGCTGCAGCAGCCACATATGGAAACTACCAGCCATATGGCAGAAGGAAAGAGAGGTTTGGAGGGTCTCCACCAGCAATGAACTCTTAGCAGAGACACATGCCATTTATGTTCATGACTCATTAGTCAAAACTAATCACTTGACCCTACCCAACCACTAGGAGGCCAGAAAGCACAGTGCTATCATGGGCCTTGAAGACAGAAAGATGGGAATATTCAGTGAGCTAATAACTAACACATGTATCCATCCAGCGTCTCTGCCTTCCACTTACAGATTTGGACAATGGCTGCCCCAATCCATTATTTTATAGGCAAAGAAATTAAGGTGCAGAACAGTTGATAGATGCCTACAAATAAACAACAAAAGAAGAGCAAGCTGCTGGCTCTCAGGTCTTTTTCATTATTAAATCAAGAATTAAAAACAACTACAGGTTTCAGAAATTAATTCTGTTGATTTTTTTTTGTAGCAATGGTGTCTTTAATCTGAATTCAAATTTCAGAGGGCAAACAAATGTGACCAAAAACAATGGAGAGAAAACAAATGCATGGGATGACTTGAGATTCTGCAAGTCTGCGCTTTAAATAAAGCCAAACATGTCCACGGAGAACAAGAGTGAAATGTTCATTTCCAAATCTGAGAAGTATGCTAGATATGATTGGCGTTTATCTTTTAAAAATGGATATGATGTTGGTATTAATCAACATTAACACTAAAATGGTTTTGTGAGGATCTGGCTTTTGAAATGAAGCTTTTAAATTGCTCTAGCTAATAACTTCAGAGTAAGTCTGAGAGCAGTAACATATCCCCTTAATAAAACTTTATGTATGAGTGTTTTAATGAATTGTTTCAGTATAAAGAACTTTCAAAGAAAGCCAAGTTAGTGGTTGAAAACAGAATAGACTTCAGTCCTTACCAAGAAACTCAATCCTAACAACTGGTACAAGAATTAAAATGAAGAAAGGGGCTTGTCTTGTACACTAGCATTTTTGGAAGCCATTCTTTTTAAGACACTATGTTTTAGAATTTCCAGGCATCTGTCTGTTGCTAGAATACCTACACACTTTGCGGAAGCTTTATTTGAAAATGCTGTGTACCTTGTCTCAGGAGCCAGCTGGGATGCCAGAAATAGTATCGACTCTATTTATGTCTTTGGAGTAATTACAGTGGAATTTAAAGACTTAGTTTATAGATCCAAGAAGAAGATCTTCTGTGTACACTAAAAGGATGAATCCTTTCCAGACGACTTCTCATTTGGCTGAAGAAGAGCTTGAGGAAGCATTTCATAACGTCAGCCAAAGTCGTTTTTAGCAAGACCTGGGTGGGATTCTTGTTGTTGATATCCAAATTTAAAAATGCCTTGATTTTAATCTATCCAAGGTTGCTTTGTTGTAGTTATGAAACCATGAATCAATTTTAAAGCTCTCAGGGATGAAAGGAGATATTGAGACAAGTGCCTGCTATCTTTTGTTGAATGGGGGGGAAATATGTTAACCAATTTCCTGATGGCTTTGCCTAGTGGACTTGACTTTTGTTTAGCTAACGTCTTTTTGGAATGCATCTCTGTTTTTTCCTATTCATGCCCTGCCTCTTACCAAAGGCCAGCGTGTGTATGTGCTCAAGGAGAAAGACGCAGTGTGTGTGGTCAGTGTCTTGACTTCCACTCACTAGATGTAAGCTGGATGCTGCTCAGTGATGGGATGCTCATTGACAATGAACATGGTGCTGTTCCTTGAGGGACATGGCATGACTGCATGCTTTTTTGGACAAAGGATGAAAGAATGCTTACTTACAGAACCCTTATGCTGCTTCCCAGTCTTTTTAAACTATGAGAATAAAAACCAATTCATTCTAAATGTGTCCTCAAACACAACGAACCTTTGAGAGAATTCATTTTCATCAACCTCCAAAAAGATCAGGAAAAACCTCATTGTGTATTCGTCTTCCTGGTCTATCCCTCCTCTTAAACTTTCCTTGGTGTTGGAGAGACTCTCTTGCTATTCTAAGCAATTCTTAGCAGTGACTTAGGCATATTGCTCGCTCCTCTGGTGTCAGACACCTTTCTTGATCCTAGGGACTGAAACAGTGAATGAGCTAGACAAGCTCGTTGCTCCTGTGGGCCACTGTGGGTACTTCCCCAACATTGTATTTGATCCTTAAGATAGCACTTCAGTATTGATATTATGGGCCCCATTATGTTGATGGAAAAACCGTGAATTACAGTTGATCATCTTTCTTAAGACCATAAAGTAAACAAGTAGTCCAAATGCAGACCCAAGTCTAATCTGACTTCCTGTCCACCCTCTCTTTACTCCTGACAGATTTCCTCTATAATATGTGAGTCACATTGGAAAATGTTTCAGCGGCAAAGATCATAACCTTTTTAAGAGAAACCATCGTCTCTGTCCCTGTGTGCTGGTTTTTTCTACTGTGCATCTGGCTCCTCTGGGCAATATGCTTCTCAGAATCCCCTTCCCTTGAGGGATTCAGATTCTGGTTGGACGAGAAATTTGTGTGAAATTTGGGAGGCAAGAGTAAAGCAGGAGCCATTACGCTCTGAAAACCTTGTGATCAGATATGAGACAAAGAGACACAGAGGTGGTCAGGTGGGTCCTCCTTGACCTTGCTCTCCTCCCTTCCAGGAACAGGTCTTCCTGACTTAGAGCTGACTCCCACAGGCCAGCACCCATCCCAACACAAATGCTCATAGATGTGCAGCGTCAGTAGTTACACAAAGAGAGCGGCTTCCTAGACTGTCCCACAGTTGTCCTTCTGAGAAGGGACGGGCTTATCTTCTCAGATTCCATGCTACATCCAGATAGTCTCTGCTTCCAGTGGACGGGAGGGTCTTGCTGGGGTCTTTCAATTGTTCTTTCCACATCTTCGCTTCCCAGCTTCTCTTAAGTTCTTTCCTCTTTAGAGTGTAACACTTAGAGTGTTTTTTTTTTTCCTGATGGAGTCCTGACCATACATTCATTATTCATTATTCATTATTCACTATTCATTATTCATTATTCATTAACATATCCAGGGTTAGTCAAAGGAAAGCCCAACCCCAGCTACTTCCTCAGCTTGGCTTCATGTGACATGGTTGATCTTGGTTCAGTAGAGTCGTGGTTACACTGTGATCTTCACAAAAGAATGCCGCATCGGTTGCCAGTACAAGTGATGCTGTATCGGTCCTTAATCAGGAACAGAAACGTAAAAGCTTTACCAGAGAATGTCACTTTCATTGGCCAGCTATATTTTTTAGTAAAAGTTCTATTAAGGGAATTCAATTCAGAAATTCATAAGTTCACCTTCTTCTAAAGAGAGTTTTCTTTTTTAACTTTTTATTATAATTATGAGTGCATCTTAATTTTACAAAATAATGGGTTTCTTTGTGACATTTACACATGTGCATACTTTGATAGAAAACTGTATGGGCCTGAGGAAGGTTTTAAATATTTGTACTAATATTTATAGACTTGGAAATCTCATTAGAAAATCTAGATTTCCTATTTCTTTTTCTTATTTCAATAGAAATGTTCTTTATCACTGAGGCCATAATCCTAAATTGCAACGATGAGCTTCATTTCTGTTTCTTGTTTGGCACCTCAGGCATTTGATTCAGTGAGCCCCTTTGAGTCTGGGTTTTATCATGGGAACAAGGGTCACTAACATATGTACAGAGGTGTGTTCTAAGAAAGATCTCAGGAAATATCCCCACAGATTCCTTCCAGAGATGTTGAGGATATTGTCACCTTATCACGAATTTCTAGGGAGTGAAGAACAGAATCAGACATTACCCGAGTATCATGTCAAAAACATGTCCGGTCTTCCTCCAAATGTTGTCAGCATGTGACAACTGAGCTAGTGGGCCAGAATTCTCCCTCAGTTCCTGAAAGTCTTCTGCTGTCGGCCATGGTTCTCTTGGGCGGCTCGCATGAGCAGGCCACACTCTGCTGGCACCTAAGTGTGGATGACTACACTGCAAGCTTTCCTGTTCGTGTTCAAGTTTGCATGCTCTGCTTTGTAGGCTCAAGCTCCAGGCTTGGCTGCAGAACTGGAGCGTTTCCTCCCATAAATGTATGATTTGCAACACTGTTGACTTTTGTTTAGCTTTCCTGTTTGTCATATCTTGCAATGCTTCCTTTCGGTTAAGAATATTTGGCAACTTTATTGAAACAGGCTGGCTGCTTTAAACCAAAAATTTAAAAGTTTAATTTAGGTTGATTATTCTCTAAAGAAAAAAAGGGGGATGCTTTTCAGCATAAATTTTCACTTCCTCATCGTAGAAGATCTTATCAGCTGATTTAGTTAATAAAGTTATCTATGAAGAACATGAGGCCTTCGAATTTATGTAGAAATGATTATATGTAAAGGACACATATAAACAGTGTCTGGTACAAAGTTAGACCCCAATAAATATTAGCTATTATTACTCTATGTACAATATAAATTATGTCAGTGATTATGTTTCCTGTTTTACTTTGGCCTCCAGGAAGCTCCAAAGCAAATTTATAGCTGAATGGCCATAACTTGTAAGAGTTACGTGTGTGTCTAATTAATATATCTTCTTTGCCCTATGTGATTTTACTCTTATTACTCTCTGGTTCTATTTTTCTTAATTTCACTATGTGTACTTTTTTGTATTTTAGAATCTACTGTGGAATGAGAGTAAGAGGGATAAGTGGAATGATTTAAATTTTGTATCACCTCAAATGAGGATTAGAGCTAATTTCTTAATTGGTTTATTTATCCTTAATTTCCAAAAACCTTCAATTCACAATCTAGAATCAGAATCACATTTCCTAAAATACAGATGTATGTGCAATTCTAACGTTTTTAAAAATTACCTTCTAAAACTTAAAATCTAAACATCTTAGCCTGGCATCAAAACATTTGTCATAGTAATTTTGACCTGTTTCTTCAGTTCTATGACTCCCCTATGATACTCCCACTGTGGCCTGATCAGCTTTTACAGCACCCAGCAATGTGCAGGGCACACAAAAGGTAAGAGGAAGAAGAAGCCAAAAGTAAAGTTACACAGTGAAACATGCCAAATCCCTGCTGGAGACTCACCATGGCTAAAACCCTCCTGAGCTGTCATGCCACTGATATATGGAGGGCTTTCATTCTTCTTGTTTTAGCCACCACTTGTGGGAAAACATCTACAAATGGGAACATTTTCCCAAGTTTAAAAATTAAGAGAGAAAGTTTGCAAACTGAAAAAAAAAAAGATTGGATTCATTTGGCTCTGTTTCTTGTAAACAACACAAAGCCTACTTAAGCTCTTTCCTGACCCAGGAGCACATGTGTGTGGAAGTGTTTTGTTTCTCTTTTTTACAGTAAGGTCAACTTCCAAAAGCCTCCTGACTTTATGACCTTTTTTCACTAGACTTCATTTTGCATCTGGATGATCTTATTCCTCCAATAATTTATCCTCCGTGCACTCATTCATTCATATTATTCTTCAGTAAATATTAATGGAGCCCTTTTAATATGATAGATATTGATGACACAGTGAATAACAAAATAGATAAGCACCTGCCTTCATGAGGAAGGACAGCATGAAACCCAAAACCAATCCTCCCAAAGTAAAAATTATAAATTCAAATACTCATGAGAACAATGTGTAACATTATACATGAGAACAATGTATAACCCATATAAAAGGGTAAGTGTATAACATTAAACACATACATCTAAGAGTAGGGTCAGGATAAGGATAGGGGATGAATGTTCTGGAACTGTATTTGAATGGTCTTAGAAGATTTCTCTAAGAAATTAATTTTTTGAAAGAAGAAAAGGAAGAAGTCAGCTGGGTATGGTGGCACATGTCTATAATCCCAGTACTTGGGAGGCTGAGACAGGAAGATTACAGGTTTGAGGCCAGCCTTAGCAACCTAGTGAGACCCTGTTTCAGTCTAAATAAGTAAATAAATAAATAAACAAACAAACAGGGGTAGGGGTGTAGCTCAGAGAATGCCCCTTGGTTCAATTCCCAGTACAAGGGAGAAAAAAAAGAAGGAAGTCAATAAGAGGAAATAATTCCCTACATTAAGCCACATTATAGAGCCTAAAAGTTCTTGGTAACAGGCCTGTTGCTTTAAGAATATGCAACTATCCCTCTGCATCCATAGTGGATTGGTTCCAGGATCCCTTGTGGATATCAAAATCAGGGACACTCAAGTCACCTTAGAAACTGTCTTAGTATTTGCCAAAGAGGCCCAGAAAGAAAAGCAGTGATGTGGTATCACTGACTTCAGAAACGTTCTACCATATACTTTAAATCATTGTCGATTATATAATACCTATCACAACATAAGTATTGTGTAAATAGTTGCTATATTGTATTGTTTAGGGCATAATACATGTTCAGAATAGACAATTTTTAAAAAATATTTTCAACCTGCAGTGGGTTGAATTCATAGATGAGAAACTCATGGATATGGAAGGACTGCTGTGTTTTTAATTTAGACAGATAATACAATCAAATAGACAAATTTTAAGCCACTTATACCTTTAATATTTTAATCATAAAAATGGCGTGTGATACAAATCCTTATCAGTTGAGGAAATAAGTTGATATGTCCTCAGGAAAATCAACAGCAAAAACAACAACAACAATAAAAAAAACCGCTGGACATTTACTAGGCACCAAGCTCAGCATATGTGTCCTACAGTGTCACACAGAGTGCTGGACGGGGGGACACAGGCAAATCATTTCCAAGCAACTGGAGAGAGCACAGAGAAGTAGGGAGAAATACCAGCAGAGCTCAGCAGTGGGGAGAGCCCACTGGCAGCCTGGAGTTTCAGGAAAACCTTCCTGTGGATAAGGAGGCCCTACCCCAAGCTAATGACTGTTCAGGCATTGAATAGAAGAGAGAACAGCATGATGGGAGGTAGAAAATTGAGTAATAGCATGGATCTGAGCAGAAAGGTTAGGATGGGTCAACAAAGATGGAAGACGTGTCCTCAATAAGCAGGTGAGCGTTAAATCCAAATGGTGAGATATGAGGAGCATAAGCCTAGAGAAAGTAGAAGTTAGCCATCTAGGTGGCAAAGCAGGAGAGTCCCAGGAATGGCACAGAGAGCGAATGGTCAAGAGGCCCATAGGGAGGATAGTCGAAGCAGACCAGGGATTCCAAGTGTTGCTGTTTTGTTTGTTTGTTTCAAGTGTGCATTCAATTATTTATTTAGGACAAGGGAGAGAAGCCAAGACAAAGGCATAGCTGAAGATAAGACAGTAAATGTTATATTTAATTGGTCATGGGCTTGAAGGAAACAGATGGGACCAAGGGTGAAACTGAAGATGTTGGCATTGGACAGAGACAGGGCATCCTGGTCTCCAACCATGGAGACAAGGAGGGAAGGAGGGACAAATGAAGATGAATTTTGATGTAAGGAAGAGGACTGCGGTAGTTCACACCTATGACATGAAGGAAGGAGACATGATCATGTACTTTACTGCTCATGTGTATGGAAGGCATAGGAGGGGCCCTGGGGACCAGGAGAATGGGAGTGAGCTCAGGCCAAATTCAAAGACTGAGAAATGAAGTTGAAGATGGTCTGGCTTGGACTAAAGACCATTAATGGGGGAGGTGACTCTTCAGCAGAATTTCAGTGTTTGGGGGATAAAAAAAGATAAAAAGAGGAAGAAATGAGACTTTTTTCCTCGATGGTATATCAGGAAGTGGGGGGGATGAAAGGAACACTGGTGGGCAGGTGGAGAGGTGGGGACATGGGGGATGCTTGGGGTTGACATTGAACATGTTGGTAAAAATTGTCATCCTGATGTCACTATTTCTTCTGGGCTGGGTCAGGAGAGAGAGAAGACTAAAGGTTAGACAGTGGATGAGAGAAGAGATACACACTGATGAGATTCTCTGTGAGACCCAGAATAGCATAGTGGGAATAAGGAACATGAAATATTTATGATGTGCCTAAGAATGAAAACATGCACTCCAGTCCCAATATTTCATGTGTCTCCATGAATATTTCTAAAATGAAATCAACTGAGTTGGAAACTGACTAAGGACCAAAGATGTTTCCTAAATTGATGAAAGTTGTGCAGGTTATTCAGATGTCTTTATTGTCTAATACCAATGGCAAGTGCTGAATTTCCAGGTAACATACCATGCCAGCTAAAACCTTTTTCGAAGTGGGACTTGTTTATTCTATTGTCCTCCTAATCATGGAAATACTTGATACATCAGTACATAGGCCACTACAAGTGTTCTTGTCTCTTTCTAGTAACTACCCTGCCTGGGAAAGAAATAGATGATTTTATTAAAGTTAAGAGGGGGCTTGGTTTTTGGTAGGTAATCAAAGCCTGTGCATGAAATTGTCACTAATCAATAAGGATCACACATTTCAGGGATTGAGTATCTCAAGGGCTGTGGCTTCCTGCATCCCTAAAGAAGATGCCAGCTCAGTGCTGTGGCTCTAGTCCTGTGAGCATCAGTAGAAAAGGTAGTGCAGAGAGATAGTAAAGCCCTATTGGATTTGTTTCACAGTTTTGTAGATTTGGGATTTTAACTTTTCCTGAAAGTAATAAATAAATGACAATGTATATTTATCTGTATTAACTACTCAAAATTTAGAGGACACATTTAGCTCTGTTGCTGTTTTTGTACACTGTGGAAAGTTAACAAGAAATTACCTGGAAGCTGGATGTGGTGGCACACACCTATAATCCTAGTACTTGGGAGGCTGAGACAGGAGGATCACAGATTCAAGGCCAGCCACAGCAACTTAGACACTCAGCAAATTAGCAAGACTTGTTTCAAAATGAAAATTAAAATAGGGCCCGGTTGTGTAACTCAGAGATAGAACGCCTCTGGTTCAATCCCAATCCCCCCCCCCCAAAAAAAAGGAAAGAAAGTACCTGGAGCAGAATATAAAATATTTCATGTATACTGATGATGTCTTATTCTTTTATGGTCACATCGTAAGTGCTTGTAAAGAAAAAAGAAGATGGAAGATGGTACGTGCTTATGTGAGTGAGACCTGCCCTGAGTCCCATTCCTCCCCATGTGGATTATATCACATATACTTCTGCCCCTACTAGTAGTTTGCAGTTGAATGTTGGATTTCCAAATGGCTAGAGATCTGAAAATGCACCCTCTGCCCTCTCAGCAATAGCTCCTGAGACATGCTCCTTCAAAAGGCCAATGTCAAAGCATGTATTCTGGGAAGGAGTTCTGGTGTCTTGCCTCGTGCATGTGGTTAGGTGACCAGGGCTGCTGGATGCAGAGCTCTGTAGTCCTCATACACCCATCCTCCCCTGAGCACAGGAAACCCCAAATGCAATTGGGGTGTCTCAAACTCCTCAAGCTATTTCCTACATTTTTTTGATCCACCAAATCTAAAACACTCTCTTGCCATTTACTTTTCCCCTTAATTTTTTAAACCCAAGGGTATTTTGAAAGAAAATGTTATCCATATGTTTTTGATTCATTTACACTTAAATCATTAAAAGCCTGTTTTGTAAGAGCTTTTTGATGTCCAGAAAGTTTTTTTCTGGGTCCTTTTTATAAGTCATTTAAAGCTGGTCTCCCTTTGCTTTTGCTTCTACTCTGTCCCTCACTTAGGAAAGAAAAACAAAACAAAACAGAAAGTTAAATTTTGCTGGGAGCAAATGATTTTTAATCCCAAGGAATGGGGTCCATTAAATCTCAGCCCACACATGTCAATTGTTTCTAAACTGGGATGTGCACTCTCATGCCCCAAACTCAAATACCAGGTAGTTACATGTGATGACTTTGCATCATCATAAAAATTTGTGAAATTATGACCCTACTTGTTGGCAATCATTCTGCCCAAATAAACAGTACTCTTCAAACTCTATTTGCAATCCCCTTCTTCCACACTCTTCATAGTGCACATGTGAAGTACCATGTGACAACCCCAGCATTCCCCTGCATCCTCCTCCTCAAGCTCCCAGGGGCAAACTGTCAGGTGCAGGCTGCACAGTACCCATCTTGCACAGTCAATAGTGGTGTATGGGTTCTTAACTAAGTTCATCTCTTCCACTGAAATTGAACCTGTGGGGCCCTGAATCTGGAGAGAACAATATCATGCAGACTATTGGGTTTTGTGAACTACTTTCTTAGATGTTGAAAAAGGTATGCTGTGGGAAGAATGAGTTATGCGGAGAACATTATTTGCTCCATCCCTGGCCTTTGTGTAAAAACACCCAGGCATTCAATTTTGTACCATAATGGCAAGTGAGGTTTTCAGGCTGGTTCTCTCTTATACTTTCCTATAAATAATGTCAGGCTTCTTATTTTGAGCCTTTGGCCCTTCAGAAGATACTATAGTATGGTGTTGAGAAGTTAGTGAATAGCCGGGCGTGGTGGCGCATGCTTGTAATCCCAGTACTTGGGAGGCTGAGATCAGAGGATCCGGGTTTGCGGCCAGCCTCCGCTACTTAGTGAGGCCCTCCGCAACTTAGTGAGACCCTGTTTCAAAATAAAGAATAAAAATAGGGCTGGGGGTGTAGCCTAGAGGTAGAATGCCCCTGGGTTCAATCCCCAGTACCGCAAAAAAAAAAAAAAAAGAAGTTAGTGAACAGTGTTTCTCCCTATGAATATTTTATGGCAACCAAAATTGTAAGCCAAATACCAATGGTAGTCCTAATAGGAAAATGAGTTCTGAGGTTGTGAAGTTGTGAACTGCTTTCAAATTAAATAATTGCAGATCTAACACTGTGTATCAGAAATCAAGGAAATATGCACATCTTTTTTTTTTTTTTCTCGGTACTGGGGATTGAACGCAGGGGCGTTCTACCTCCGCGCTACACCTCCAGCCCTATTTTTTATACTTTATTTTGAAACTGGGTCTCACGAAGTTGCGGAGACCCTCACTAAGGAGAGAGAGAGAGAGAGAGAGAGAGAGAGAGGGAGAGAGAGAGCGAGAGCTGAGGCTGGCCGCGAACCCGGATCCTCCGGTCTCCGCCTCCGAAAGTACTGGGATTACAAGCGTGCGCCACCATGCCCGGCCAAGGAAATATGCACATCTTTAACTTACCAATTTAACTTGCAGAAATTTATACAAAATAATAGTAATAGATTAGGACAAAGAGTTAGCTGCAAGAATTTGTTTGTAATGGTGAAATTTTTGAAATAATATTGAGAAGTCATCCAATATAAATACTCAGGGAATTGAATCAGTGAAGCAAAGTGTTTTGTAAAAAGGAATAAATTGCATCAGGAAGGTTTCTTTTTGCAGTATAAGTATAAACTGTAAATTTTACAAGATAATTACCACATGATTCTATATTGTGCCCAAATAAGGGCTAAAATAGAAGCAAAAATTCATTTATTGTGTATATTTTTAAGATTTCCTATGATGTGCTTGTAACATAATTTTATAATATTAAAAATTACAGTGCTTTCTTAATGTTAAAAAGGTGAATTTCAAAAGAGATTCCAAAATTAAATTCTTACCTGGGGCATGTATGCATTTTTCCAAGAAATTTCACCTTCTGATAGTATAAGCTGATGCAAGTCTCTATTCCAAATGTTAACCTTTCACATTTCTTAACTTTTGCTAAGGATCAACTATATGTGAATAATTTCATCTTTCTGTGATCCAAGAACACAATATTAAGCCTTATCATCAGATGGCAACATCTCTTGTATAAACCATATATTTCCATCTATTGGGAATACCTTAAAGTTAATGGTCCACTTATTAATAACCCAGAGTTGCTCTAATAATATGGATAAGCACTAGGACGTTCATACTAAATAGGAGTCTGTTAGTATGATGAGTGAATTAGTGACCAGGTGAAAAATTTCTAACCAGTAAATGCTGTATTGATAGACTTCTCTGTAATAGACTTATATACTTGGGATCTTGCTGACATTTTGCCTAAATTTTATTATGATAACAATATATATTCTAACAAATAATTGTGTTCAATCATTTTTTTGTTTCCTGTTTGTAGCAAGGCTTTTTTCATAGAGAAATCAATTTATTGGATACCATTTGCACTGTCATTTTTCCTTGCCATCACTTCCTTTTCCTTCTTCTTTTATTTTTCCTTGTCACTATGACCTTCTTTCACTTCCATCACACAAAGACTAAACACAACTAAACTTCCAAAATCATGCTTTTCTCATTTAATCTAAAGAACTCTAGGAAGCTAGAGTTATTAGTTAGTTATTAGTCAGCTTTCCATTGCCATACCAAAATACCTGACGTAGACTACTTATGAAGTAAAGAGGTTTATTTTGGCACACAGTTCTAGAGGTTAAATCCAAGATTGGGAGACATCATTGATGTTAGCCTTTGACAAGGTCAGCACATCATAGCAGGGGCATGTTATGGAGCAAATGCTCATAGCTCAAGCCAGGAGGCTGAGAAAAGATCCACTTTGATGGCATGTCCCCAGTTACCCTAGGACTTCCTGTTAGGTGCCACCTCTTAAAGGTTCTATCACCTCCCAGTAGTGCCATTCTGGGGATCAAGACTTAACATATGGACCTTTGAGGAAAAACTATCCATACAAACCATGGCATGGACATATTATTATCCCCTTCTTTCAGATAAGGAAACAGATGAACAGAAGTCATATAATTTCTTCAGTGAGGCACAAAAAGCAATTAACAGAGGTAGGACTCAACCTCAGTGCTGTTGCATCCAGATTCTACTTTCTTAGCCAATATGCTGGCCTCCTTTCCACATTAAAAATGACAATGCATGTAAACTACTTAGCATAATCCCAGGAATATACGAGCATAATGTCCTTTACTTACTTACTCAAATGGGATGTACCATGCCTAAAGAACCCAATGAAAGGTAAGAATTCTTCTCTTGCAGTTTTCAGGGTATGTCTATTAACTTTTTAAATAAATATACAAGCTAGAGTACCAGCTCCATGTCATTTTCATTTTCTATAAATTTTATATATGATTTATGGCAATATAATTATTGGGATAAAATTCATCTGCTATTAAAACCATTTGGAAATCCAATAATCCATTATAGTGGACTTTGACCAACAGGAAGGAAGAATATACAAACAAGTAATCCCTCTACTGAAACTGATTTTACATAGTTTGATATGTCTTTTTTGTTTGCATATTTAGATTATCTCATGATACATAGAAAAGATAAGTGTGATAATTGTCTTAGAATATTTTCCATTTCATGACATGAGAGTTTAGATTGACATTATTAAAAATAACAAAAATTAGCCAGGTCTGGTGACACACACCTGTAATCCCACTTGGAAGGCTGAGACAGGAGGATTGCAGGTTTGAGGCTGGTGCTCAATAACTTAGTGTGACCCTGTTCCATAATAAAAAGGACTGGGGATATAGCTCAGAGGTAGAATCGCCCTGAATTTAATCCCCAGTACAATAAATAAATAAATAAATAGTAAAAATATAAATCAATAAATTTCTCCTCTATCATTATTTCACAATAAGCATCAAATACATATAAGAACAAACTTCATATTTGCATAACACTAAAGTCTGGAATTTACAGTTTCAAGGCCTTATATGCACTTCAAACTTTCACAGTTGTCTTTTGCAGAGTAGAAATGCTTAAGTGAACAAACATCCAATATGATTCATGGGTGATTTCATTTCTTCTGTCTCACAACATTGTTTAAACTTAGAGCACACAGCTAAGTACCCCAGAAAGCAAGTCAAAGCCAAACAATAGTTGACCAACAACAGCTGCTCAGCAGCAATTAAGACAAAAATGTATCTACAAAAATCATAGGAAGCTACGAAGCTACACTTCCTTTTATTGACAACCAAATAGAAAATAAACAGCCACATTGCCACACTATGTTTATAGACTTCATAGTAATAGTATGCAAATTTTAAATGCCTTGTTTACAGCTGCTGGCTTGAATCTCTCAAGATTCAATGGTTCTGTGGTTCCAGACTGACCACCACCCTCTAACTCCCATCAAACCATGGATTCCATATGTGGTACTTAGAAGGAATTCCATATGGGGTACCTGAGCCTCCTAAGGGTTAAAGAAGTCAAGTTGCTCAAATATAGGGGAGGAAAAGGCACAAAGGAATCCTGTTAGGGTCTGGTGAAGATTAACAGACCACCACACAAAAGCCTCAAAGCATCCTTCAACCTTCTGAAAAAACTGTACTAAAAGTGTTACCATGGGAACAACCAATTAAATAAACCAATAAAAGAGGACAGCTATCTACACCTCAACCAAACCACACAAACAAACAATAAAAAAGTACCATAAATCAATCAAGTTTTAAATGTAACCAGGAAGGTTGAGAGTGGAGGAGGGTATAGTAGAAGAGGGTAAATAAAAATCCTTAGCCTACGACAATTAAAATAATGGTCAAGTAGCAAAAATAAAATCAACAATAGGGTTCAAGACTGAAAATAGTATACGCACATACAAATTCACTTTCTGTTTGGTTGCATTGATGGTCTATTTATGATCTGATCCTGCAGTTGTGAGTTTGTATTACCAACATTTGAAGAGTCTAGAAACTACTTGTAGGCCCAATGGACTGACCATTTCTCTGGGAAATAAATCAAATAGGCTCATGACATGTTTTCAAACACTGTCTGATGGACTAAAATTTTGCTAAATCTCAAGGATAATTTCAGCCCTCCCTACCTCAGAGAAGAAAATGTCAAGAGCCCAACTTTCACCTAAGTGCGAAACCAATTACCAGTAGGCCAAGAAAGTAAACCCCTCCACTAGACTCAAAAATGCTAAAAATCCCTTTGCTTCTTAAGTCATAGAATTGTGGACCAAGGAGAGAAGTCATTTACGGAGGATAAGAAAGAGAAGTGGATGAGATGATTAAACACTGATATGGTTGACTGATTAAGGAAAATCTGTATAGAAAGGCTCATTTGCCTCTTCCAGATTCCCAAAATGATGTCTCTGTCTTTAAAGATTGCTCATCACATTAACCAAATGCATGCATGCATAGTCATTCCAATGCAATTCAAGAACAGACACACTAAGAGGCCACAGGAGCTGTAAAGCATCTCTGGAGAGGCAGGTCAACAGTGAGAACTTGGGAAGTATTTCTTTGCTAACAGCCACCTCTTAAACTTCTTGAAGATAACACGGAGCTCTGGGACATCAAAAGCCACTTGATAAGAGCTGGACACAACCACCAGAACCCAATCCTCCTTTGCTTCTAGGGAACTTGCTATAATTGGCCTACGTGAAAGGAGGCCAGTTTTAGTTTGGGTGATCACATATTGTTGGATTCCAAGAATCATAAAAATTCTCAATGGCACTGGATTCTGGGGATAAGTCATAGATTGTACCATAGTCACATCATCTATCATCTGAATTCCTAGTGGAAAAAATGTAAGTTATTGATTCCATTCCCTCCCAACCCCTCCCACAGTCTCCATTTGTACTTTTGAGTTTATAGATAATGCAAAATCATGGTGTTTAATAAATAACAATTTCCTTTGTGTTTTAGTTCCACTGGAAGATTTTAGAGTATAAAAAAAATGTTCCAGTTGCCTATCGTGCTTGGAATGAAATGTTATATATTTAGCAACATTGTTATTTGCCATTTCTGTGTTCTCTTCATCTCCTGGCCAATAAAGATTTTTCTCAGGGTTGTAGACTGAACCTCAGTTCAGGGAGAGAGACCTAATGCACATACTACTGTTTCTGTGGAGATACCAAAGTAATTGAGTCTTAACTATTTATTTGTTAGCGGACTGCGGTTCCTCAACAGATGTTGTTCTAAGGTCTTTAAGCTGGCAGCCTTGTGGTCTGAGGCAAAACCATTCTCTAAAAGGGTGGAGTCCCTCTCTTCTTCTTGTTTACCCATTGTGGGATTGGAAACATTACCGGGCACTGTTCAATTAAAAATAATAGAAAACCTCACTTAGTTAGAAGGGCAGTCGGCGTGGTTCAAGAAAAGATGGAAGAACTTATTGGGCTAATTTTAGTTGCAGTTCAAATCTCAGAATCAAATCTAAATTCCTTGGCATTGTAGCTTTCTTGTCGCTGACAAAAATGCAGCTTCTTGCTTTTTTAAAAAGAAGACTTTGAAATTTAAAAAGTTTTTGAGATCAAGTAGCTAGAAAATGATTACATTTTGATGACTAAAGTAGAAATGAATCAAAAACAAAATTGTGAATTTTTAAATTAAGTTTGAATTTGTTCAAAGAAATGCACATTTCAATTAACTGGGCAACATACCTATTATAATTCATAGTATTTGAAATATTTTAAAGTGGGTATAAATTGATCTATAGAACATAAGATAACTCATAGAGTGATTCTAAATATGAACTCATTGCCAAAGTACAAATTATAGCGATCCAGATGCATCTAGAGTAAATAGGATAAAGGTATTTTCTTATGGACAAGAAGGTGAGACACAGTGAACAGACATCCTCTGTGCTCTGATCACACACCATCAAGGATCTGGGTTGGAGAATTGCTTCCACTCTTCCTTCTCTAGCACACCAGGAAAGGTTTTGCTTTGATGTAATATTTTGCACATACACAACCCAACTGCACAAATGCACAGTAGCTCAGGTTAACCCTCCAGTAAAACTACAGAAGGTGTTGAATGACAATTATATCAACTTTGTTTTAATTAAAGCATTGATTTTCAAGTACCCAAGGGTCAAACAGTGGAAAAATATTTTCCCACCTCAATCCTACTCCCAAAAAGGTCTCTACAGGTCTCTTTCTCTTTACACTGTAAATTGGATCTCAAACACTCTCACACTGTCCATTCTCTCCCCTCCTTAATTCCTGGGATTTTCAATAGAGAATATAGATTAATGTATGATAATGTTAGGATGGTAACATGCTAAGTAGATGGGACTGGAGCAGTTGTTCTCTTCTACAAGATCAGCAGTGCCTGGCACTCAGGAAGAGCATGCTGTAGGTACTTGTCATGAGCAACAAGATTAAGATGTTGAATATAAGTCAGAAAGTGGGGCCTCATAATGCACTAGGGTCTGTCTGCCCAACTAATTCCATATCAGTAGACTGTCTCTTTAGTCAGCTCATTCATCCTACACATAGAGTAGTGTAGTCCCTACTAGGTGTAGAATATGCCAGTGACCCTAAGTGGTGGTTTTCTCTCTGGGCCCACATTAGCCTATGATCCTGGGTTACACCTTTGGGAAGTTGTGCTACCTCCCAGTTATAAGAAATGCATTTTTATGTTATTTCTTATCTACTCTTTATTTGTTTTTCTTTATCTATTCTTATTAGATTATGTAAGTGGCGAGTAAGAGATTCTATTAACTACAGAGTCAAAGACTAGAAATAACATACATTTTTAACACAGGATAGGTTTAAAAAAATCATAGTACATTAGTAAGATACCATGTTTTGTATCCAGTAAAAAGATATGCTTATACAAATACATCTATCTTCAAAATATAATAAAGGAAATAAAGGTGCAGAACAGTGGGTATAATGTGTCACACTTATATCTTTAAAAGGCTATATCCATAAGGGTGTGTCACACCACATGCACATGTACTTGTATTGCATAATCCCAGGACTTGCAAGGCTGAGGGGAGGATCACAGGTTCCAGGTCAGCGTGTGATAACTTAGTGAGACCCTGTTTCAAAATAAAAAAGTAAAATAGGGCTGAAGGTGTATAGCTCAGAGGTAGAACCCCTCTGGGTTCGATTCCCAGCAACACACACACACACACACACACACACACACACACACACACACACTAGCTCTGCATGGAGTTTAGACAGAAAACCTGAGAGCATGGTATGGTGGCACATGCCTATAGTTTCAGTTACTTGGGAGGCTGAGTCAGAAGGATCATTTGAATCTAGGAGTTCAAGGCTAGCCTGGCCACCATAACAAGACCCTCTCTCAAAAACAAATAAATAAATACAAAAGAATTTAAGAAAACTACAAACTTGATAGTCTGTAAGTGGTGGTAGGGTAGGGAGCCGGGCCTATAAATGAGTAGAAGAAAGATATACTATTAACAATCTATCTCTCTCTTAACTGTTTGATTTTTACCAAATGCATGTATTATTTTTTCAAAATAAGCATTTTTGAAGTTTTAAAATAATAGACAATTATATTAAATATACTTCACAATAAACCGGGCGTGGTGGCAACACGCTTGTAATCCCAGTAATTGGGAGGCTGAGAACTGAGGATTCGGGTTTGCAGCCAGCCTCAGCTATTTAGTGAGGTCCTCCGCAACTTAGTGAGACCCTGTTTCAAAATAAAGAATTAAAAATAGGGCTGGGGGTGTAGCTCAGAGGTAGAATGCCCCTGGGTTCAATCCCCGGTACCGCAAAGAAAAAAAAAATATATATATATTTAATAATATACTATAATCAATAGTTTTTTAGGAAAATAAAATTTATAAATGGACAGAAGTAGTTGATCTTAAATATATCAATGTAGAAGAAAATGAAATACCATTGAAAACACCAGACTTGGATATGTTTTTATAAGCACACCAACCTGCCAGAACTCCTAATTCCAATATTACATATATATTGTATCCAATATTATACATTATACACACACACACACACACACACACACATTTAATTCCATAGGACAGAAGATGGTAAGAAGTCACCCTCTTCAATTTTATATGGCTGGCATGATCTTAATAACAAATTGGACAAAAACAGCATAAGAAAGCAAATTAGTATAAGAGATCAGTTTTATGAGCATAGATAAAAAAAATCTTAAAACAGAAACCTTCGCCAAACCAAATCATTGGTATATTTTTAAAAATAATAGGAATGCATCCCATCAACTAGAATTTAGCAAGGAATGCAGAAAAAGTACAGGAGTAAAAAATCTGTTACTGTAATTCATGGATAAAAGGGAAATTGTTAACTTTAAAAATGTTCAAAGCATTTGCTTCTGAAGTACAATATGTGTTTAACATTAAAAAAGCAAACTTTGAAATAAAGGAATATATCAAAACCACCGGCAAAAACTAGGAAAAATGTGGACTGTTCCATTACATACATTTGAAACAATGTATGAAGAACAAATTTCTTAGAAAAATGTGATTGATGGGAATTTCCAGGCACTGAGAAAAGGCTTCTGAGGTGTGCTGCCATCAACTGTCCAGGAACCATGCTGTGACTCCAGAAATCAGCAGGGTCTGTGAGTGACCGGAGGAGAGAGAGGAAACAGAGAGACCAGGTCACGGCGAGGACCCAGGCAGCATTACTGTGGCCCCTGCGACATTAGGAATCCTGGTGCTGCTGACCCCCAGCCCCCAGCAGCATGCTACATTCTCTGTATCACACATTCATAAAACACAGTGGATAAGAAAAACTCTGGGAAATATATAATAAAAAAATAACCTGACTTTTTTCAGTCTGCATTTCCTCAGATGACTAGATCATGGAACACTCTTTTTGGTATTTTATTTTTATTGCTGTCATTGCTTTTAGTATCTCTAATAAGAACCTTGTTCAACTGAAGGCAACTTTGGGGACGATCCTGGTACATAGAAAATTTTGGTTGATAAACCATATTGAAGATTCAGCCCAAAATCCAACCCCAAACCCCAAAGTTCCATGGTGTCCTGATCTCCCACACACCCAGGCTTGGGGATACAGCATCCGCGGTCTCGGTTCTGCCACTCTCTGGACCTGTCCTAGGTCTGAAGCACCCGCCTTCAGTTCCTAAAAATTTATTTTCCTCCCTCCCTCCCTCCCTCCCTTCCTTCCTTCCTTCCTTCCTTCCTTCCTTCCTTCCTTCCTTCCTTTTCTTTCTTCTTTCTTTTGTGCTGGGGATTGAAGCCAGGGGTGTTCTACCTCTGAGCTACACTCCTAACCCTATTTTTTTTTAAATAGGGTCTCACTAAGCTGTGGAGGGCCTCACTAAGTTGCGGAGGTTGGGCATGAACCTGCCAATTCCTCAATTTATCTGCAGAAGCTTTTATTCCTCCAACTTTTTCATCCCCTTTGTTTCTTTTTTGCTACGGCTGCCTTTCAACGTGGTGTCTTTTCAGGTCTTCCCTATAAGGTTTCCTAAAGCATGGCCCACAGACCACCTGATTCATTTATTAAAAATGCAATTTGTTAGAACCCAGTGATGAGTTCACCTTTCTTGGGATGGGTCTCATTAGATTTGATTTTGGGGGGCTTCCCTGGGGACTTCTGTGGGACCTGTAGTCCAAGCCACCCTCCTCCAGTTTCCCTTCTCTCTAATCATCTCCTCTCGTGGTTTCATTTCCTTTTCAGCTGGCCTAAACCTGTGAATGTCGCTTTGCAGACTTCTCTGCCCATAGCTGAGCCTACATCCCTTCAGCATTTTTTCCTCCACTGTACCACCAGCAAGCCACCACCACGCTTCTCAGGCTGCTGGCCTTCTCAGCCAGCCAACACTCCAGGAGAGGTGTGTACACTCCCACGGCGGTGCCAGGGCCACTTTAGTGGCTCCAGCCACAGCCTGGTCCTCTGTGATTTTACCATCTCTAATCAGATCCCCCCCCCCATTCTGGACAGCAGTTGTTCCAAAATTTCAACCACCAACTTCAAACTCATCCTTCCCATCTCTCCTGGTGTCTCTGATCCCATCTCCTGCCTCTCTGAGGATTTATGGTCTATTGAACATGAGCACCTTAAACACTTTGTCCCTTTATTTAAATGCATGCCTGTAATCCCAGTACTTGAGAGGCTGAAACAGGAGGATCACAGGTGAGAGGCCAGCTTCAACAACTGAAAAGACCTTCAGCAACTTAGCAAGACCCTGTTTCAGAGTAAAAGTAAAATAGGGCTGTGGTGTAGCTCAGAGATAGAGTGCCCCTGGATTCAATCCCCAGTTCAAAAAAATAATAATTGCTCTCATGTACAACTTCATTGTTGTACATGTTGTACAACTTCAAAGATAATCCCCCTAGCACTAAGCCTAATTCCATCCCTTCGATTTGCTATAAATTCAGGATTTATTTTTAGATTCATTCCATTCTTTGTCACGTTTCTAGAACTTGTGCTCTGTTAGCACAAAACTCAACATTTCCTATCTCAAATACACACACACACACACACACACACACACACACGTAGGTATGTGTACCTTCAACAAGCAAACAAAATACCATCTCTCTAGTCTATGTCTTCTCTCCCATTCACAGCTGAGTTCTTAAAAGCAAAGAAAATTTTCCTTAAAAAAACAAAAACTTATACATTACCTTACAGAAAAAAATGAGAAATTGAAAGAAATTCAAATTTAAAGAAGAAAAGTAATCACTAAATTCATAACACAAATATCTTTTACTTTTACCTGTGTTATTTAGTTTGTTGAGATCGTACTGTATTCATCATTTTTAATCATAGCATTATATCATTTAAAAACTATTTTAAATGACTGCAAAATAGTCTATCAACTGTGTATAACATTTCACATAACAATTCCTTCTTTATTGAACAGTAATTTCCCAGTTTCTTACAAGTATGAATAACACTATAATTTATCTTGAACATAAATCTTGGTTTACATCTACAATTAAGTCATTATGATACTTTCCCAGAAGTGGAATTCTGGAGTACGATGTGAATTTACTTATATTTCTTATGTGCTATCAAAATATGTTCTAGAATGTATTTGCTGCTTGATAACTTAATATCTATTTATTCAACTACCCATTATTTGTTTATTATGACTCTTTAAAAAATAACTTTGCTAGGTCTGTAACTTTTGATGCTATTATAATTGTGATTACTGTTAAAACTATGGCGATTATATCCTCTAGTTATTTTTGTTCTATAAGGAAATTCTATACTTTTAGATGATACTATGCAATATATGGAAATTCCATGGCTGGTCATGTTCATCCTTTCCACTTGCTTCTGGAAAACTTATAGCCATATTGACACTTTTAGAAAGCATATCAAAATTCCCATCATGAATGTATTGTACTGTTTTCCACATCAAATCCACTTAAATCCTCATAATTATTTTTCCTTTAGTCTTTTAATGGTTTTTAGCTTACTTTATTTTGTTACATCATATGTAACGTTGTAAACCATCTTAAATCTCATTTTGAAGTCAAATTAAATTAATGTCAAATTTGAGAATTGCACATTCAGCCTTTTGCTAAATTCTTTTTATCATACTTGCACTCTTTTCTTGATTCTAATACCCCTCATCTTCTCCACCTCTTCTCTCCACAAGAACTTGTATTCCAAGAACTTTGTTAATGAACAAAAATAAGATTTATGCATTTATCTATATTTCTTTCTAGGGTTTTGTTCCTGCTGTTTGATTAAACCTTTAATCTATTTGGACTATATTTTGAGTTGGTGTGTAAGAGAATAATCTTATTTCTGTTTCTTCCAAAAGTTACCCATTTTACCCACATGATTATTAAATGAGCCATCTGTTCTCACTGGTTGGTGTAATGGTTTAGATAAGAAGTATCCCCCAAAGACTCCTGTGTGGAAGGTTTGGTCCCCAAAGCAACAATGTCCAGAGATAGGTATTTGGGGAAGTGATTGGATCATGAGGGCTAACCTCACCCATGGATTAGTCCATTCAGGGATTCATAGCTGAATGGAGTATTGGGAGATGGTAGAAACTGTAGGAGGTGAGGCCTAGTTGGAGGGAGTGGGCCTTTTGGGGCATGCCTCTGGGTAGTGTGTTTAGTCACCAGCCCCTCTCTCTCTATGCTACCATGAAGTGAAAAGCTTCCCTCCAGTGCATTCTTCAGTGTTGATGTTCTGCCTCACCCCTGGTCCAAAGCAATGGGGCCTGCCAATCATGGATTGAAACCTCTGAAACCATGAGCCAAAATAAACCTTTTCTCCTTTAAGTTGTTTTCCTCAGGTATTTTAGTGAGATTCAAAGTGATACCACATAGACGCACACAGCACTTGGTGTGTTTCCCTCCGGATCCCACTCCTTTCCCTTCCTCCCTCCCCATATATGTTAGTGAAATTGGTAGTGAAACGTTGTATGAACACAATCTTATTTTTAAAGTCTAATAATTGTACCTTTTTTCTAAAACTGACCTTTTATCATAGTGTTACATTTCTTCGTCATATTTGTTAAATAATTTTAAAATATACTTATTGTATAGTCCCCTCGGTTTATCTCAAATTCTAGGAGTTCTAATCCTCCTATATGGTGTGTCTGCTGACTACTCATAGCAGATTGTTTCCATGTGTAGTTGTTTTAAATGAATTTATCTTCTGGTGTGTGTGTGTATATGTGTGCATGTGCGTGTGTATGTGTGTGTGCACATGCTGTGTAAAAGTGGTGTTATGTATAAGTTTTGTAATTTTAGCATCAGGGCACTCCAAAAGAAACAATTAATAGGGATGAGTGAACATCAGTTTCTTCTACATTACATAGAAAATGAAAATTTGGGCTTCACATCTGTAATAGTTTCCTAGGGCCCCCATAACAAATTGCCACAAACAGAGTGACTTAAAATAAAAGAAATTTATTCAGTCACAATTTGGGAGGCTACACATCTGAAATCAAGGTGTGGGCAGAGCCATCTACTCAGGATGGCATAACATCCTTGCCTCTGAGTGGATTCTGGGAGTTGCTACCATCCTTGGCCTTCCTTGACTTGTATCTGCTTCATTCCAATCTCTGCCTCTGTTGACACATGGCCTCCCTCTCTTCTCTCTCTCCCTCCCTCCATCTCTCTCCCTCTCTTTGTCTATGTATATCTCTGTTCTCTCTTTTTGTTGTAAGGATACTAATAATTGAGTTTAGTGCCTGCCCTAATCCTGCATGGCCTTAATTCAATTACACCTGTAAAGATTCTATTTCCAAATAAGGCCACATTTACATGTACCAAGGGTTAGGTCTTCACCATATCATCATCGGGGGAGGGGCACAATTGAACCCACAATCACACTCATTCATGCAGGCAGGAATATGCTTGGCAGAGATAGGTTTCATGTTGCTTCTCTGGGCCATTAGGAAGAGATTTTCTGGTGTCCATTGTGTTGATTTTATTTCATGATGTGTTTCAGTTGTTTTAAGCTATATTCCAGGTTACTAGTCCCTTTTTCAGAAATGCATAAAAGGTACATGAACCTCACTACATTTTATAATAATCATTCTGGTGCCTTAATGGGAACAACCGTTAAACCTTGTAGATTTCATCCTTGTAGAATTGCACTTAAAAGGGCCTATATCCATCTGGATGTGCCTGCTATGAGCTGATACTCAAAAGAGATTCAATTTTTCTTGGTTTTCCTAAGCAATTAAGGCCTTATTTCAATGAAATCAATTTGAAACGTCACTAAAGTTGCAGAAGGTATAGGTTTGCCTCAATAAAACTTGCATCTCTGTATAATTTGTCAGTCATTAAAGGGATCATTTCTTTTGGCAACATTGTTAGAACTTACAGGAAAAATATTGAAATACTTCAATGGAAATAATGTACATACACAAAATTATCAATGTCAATCTCAAGGTCGTGTGTGGGGAGGAGGAGGAAGAGGGGTGGGAGTTGGGAGGAGGATTACCTTCTGAAATACTGTAAGTTTTGTTACAAACACCAAATATTCTAGAAAGGTCTTTGAAATTCTGATGCCCAGAGTCAATTTTTCTTATAAACAGCCACCATAGGTTTCAGCTTGTTTTCAGGAGGGGCCAGGAACTGTGGGGTCAACTGTAGATATTTCCAGTGTCAACTTTGCCCAGAAAGTAAAAAAAACACCTTCTAGCATTTTCATCTTAGATGCCCACTAGCACAGGAAAATTATTGCAAAATGACACTGTTTCCAGAAGAGATAAAAGAAGCAGAATTATTAACAAATCTATTATTTCAAGCTTAGCACTTAGCTAGTGGGAAAGACAGCAACTGAACAGCAGTTGAATGCTAGGAAATTCTGGAAAAGGCATATGGTGTTGTGTCAAATGCTAAAGAACTGAAGATTCCATTCCTACAGATAAATCAGAATGCCAAAAAAGCAGCCGCGTTATATTTAAGTAGATTGTGTGTCAAATGTTAGGAAATGCTTGAGAACCAACAAGAGCAGATCAAGACTTCTTATGGAAGACTTCAGTGAGGGATACATCCAGAGAGCCCTTCTCATGCGGTAGAGGTTGTGGGGAAAACTGAAAAACTTCTATTCCAAGCAGTTCTGTACAAAAAAGGACAGGCAGCTACCAGACCAGAAAGCTGCCCTGAAGTCTAGATAAGAATAGAACCATCCAGTCACTATATATTCCTGCAATCCACCTTTTTAATCCATTAAGACTGGGAGTTTAGAAAGTACCTAGAGGAGATGGGCCAACTGTGGATAAAATAGCTAGTCTAGCTGAAAACCCTGTGCTGGAGGTCCAGACAGTGTGGACACTTCATAACAAAATTAGGTCTTCAATAAGAGCGCAAGATAAGAACTGAGAATATGGAGTCGACTAAGTTTCAACCCTCAGCTTCTCCTTGGGAGGCTGTTTGGAGATGTGTGTGGTAAATCAACAACTAGTCAATAGCTATTATGCTTTAGATCTGAAACGTCTCCCCAAACCTCGGCGTTGCAGACGTGATTTCTAAAGCAGCAGCATTTAGAGGTTTGACCTTTGGAAGGTGATTGCATCAGGAGGGCTCTAGTTTCATCAATGGATTAACCCATTGATGGATCCATAATTCAACCAGCACTTGGAAGGTGGTGGAAATGTGGGGGTAGTGCCTACTTGGAGGAAGTAGGGTACTCGGGGGTGTCCCTTGAAGGCTATATCTGGTCTCCAGCTTCTCTTGCCCTGACTGTCTCCTGGTCACCATGAGCTGAGCTGCTTTCTTCTGCCATGATACTCTGCCTCACCTCAGGCCCAGAAACTATGGAATCAGCCAACCATGGATTGAAACCCCTGGAACCATAAGCCAAAACAATTTTTTCCTCCTTTATGTTGATTTGAGCAGGTATTTTGTCACAGCAACAGAAATCTAACACAATGGCTAACATGTATTTATCACTTACTATACGTCATGCCTTAGGTTTATGCCATTAAATGATCAAAATTGACAACTAATAAGTAAACTAATTCAACTTTGCTTTGCAAGAAATCTGGATTAGGGCCTCACAGTTTCACCTCTGTACCATGTGGCTTTTGTGTAAGCACTAAGAGAGAAGCCAAGAGGCCTATGTGACCTTGGGCATTTTTCCAAGCCTCTCTGTGCCTTATTTCAAAATAAGGATGGATAGTGATAGTACTTATAAAGTTGCTATGGAGTTCACATAAAATCATACTTTCACACTCTTAACACTATACCCAACACATAGTAATTCACAAAAAGATAATTATACTTTTCTCACTTAACCATACCATAGGTCTACCAGACCATATGTAGTCCAGATTTCTTCAGGCCTTTATAGTTTATAATTACTTTATTATGGCTAATATAATTTAAGTAATATAATTTATTTCATATAGTTTAAAAACTCATAGAATCATGACTCCATCATCTTTGCAGTTCATCTTGAGGACCCCAAACTCCCAATCCTTTACCCCATTTGTCTTCTATCTCACTCCTAAGTGCCTCTAGGGACCTTGGGGACAACTCACATGTACTCACTATATATCTATCCCTTATAGATATCTGTCCCTGGCTGCTTCCTCTGGCTGTTTCTCTGCTTCCCACTTGCCATGAGCTAGGTAGCTTTCCTTGGCCACACTCTGCCCCCATGATGTTTCTTCCTTGGAGCAGACTGACCATGGACTGAACTTCTGAAACTGTGAGCCCAAATAGACCTTTCCTCTTCCAAGTTGTTCTTGTTAGGTATTTGGGTCATAGCAATTAAAAATATAACAAATGCATGGCCCCACAGGCCAAGTCTTCTGGAGGAAGCCCCTGACCTTACCTCTGCTGCCCACAGACTTTTTTCAGAGAACACTGCCCATAATGTTGGCTTCTGGAGCTCACAAATCTACAAATGGGTCCTTCTGAATAGGAGGAAAAAATCAATTGAGTTTTTCTCCCTCCAAATCTGACTGTGTTGCTTGCTCTTAATCGCACACATCCAGTCCTTGGTATAAAATCTCTCTGTCTGTATCATCTCTCCTTGGGGCTTGGGCCAAGTTCAAGTCATAGGCCTGGGAAATGGACTCCATCTGCTAGGTTGAGTCCCTGGCTGAGCAAGCGTGAGGATTGCTGATTGTCCCAAACCAGTAAGTCTAAAATGGATCACCAAATCTTCCGGACTGTCTGGAATTTTACTGGTTTTATCCCTGAAAGTTCCACATCACAGGACACCCCCCCTCCCAAGGCATACGGGGATAGTGGGTTACCCTCACTGAGAAACAACCAAAAGACTTTGGACAGCCTTTCTGAAATGGTCCAGCAGCATGGAACACAGCTGATGGGCCAGCATCCTGCATGCTGAAGACAAGATCACAGGTCACATTAACACTGCTTCCGGGGACATGTGCCCTGCTTCATTCCCTACCAAAATGTTTGTTGTGATGTAGACATGTGCTTTGTCTCAAGTTGCTGTGTTATAGAAGTAAGATGATTCCATCTGGTTTAGACGAGTTAAGATTATTTGAAATGTCCTTTCTCAAATTCCCACCAACACCCCCCCATTCCTGTCTCTATCTATTTTCTGAGAATTGCCAATTCTCCACTTCCTTTAACATTGTCCAGAGAGTCTGCCTTCTGTGTGTGTGGCCTGACAGTGTCCCACACTGCTGTTAATTGGGGGCTGTGGTTTATGCACGCTGTATCATTTCAGCAGTGTTTCTTTTTTGGCAAGGAAGCCTTTTTACATCCCACACTTCCGATTACAAGAGTCCCAGGCTGAATACGAGTAGTTTTTCTGAGTTTCTCTGTCTGTCTGTCTATCTGTCTGTCTCTCCCTCCCTTCTCTCCTTTTCCTTACTTTCTTTTTTCCCTTCTGTTTCTTTTCTTTTATTTCATGAGTAATCAATATGGTTATAAAAATAAGTCAAAATCTACTTTATTAACCTTAAATTTAGCTGCTACAAAAGCTTTTCAGATCTTCTAATAAGCTTAAGAGATGAACCTACTGGTTTTTTTTTTTTTTTCGGTACCAGGGATTGAACACAGGGGCGTT
>PVJS01023561.1:0-29488 GCA_004027185.1 Glis glis
CACAGCGTTGCTGGAGCAAAAGGTGAGTCGAACCATGAGCAGCGTGTGCAGGAGAGCGTGCAGGTTCGTAATGAGCCAAGACACGCACACCAGAAGGACGCAGAGTTTGGGCCTCATGATCAAGGTGTAGTGGAGCGGGCGACAGATGGCCACGTAACGGTCATAGGCCATCACGCTCAGCAGGAAGCCATCCATGTTGCCGAAAGTGATGAAGAAGTAGATCTGGGACATGCACTCCCCGTAAGAGATGGACCTGCTTCCCACCAGGTGATTCACCAGGATCTTGGGGACAGTGACGGATGAGAAGCAGATGTCGACGCTGGAGAGGTTGGCCAGGAAGAAGTACATGGGGGTGTGGAGGTGAGGGTCGCAGCCGATGGCCAAGATGATGAGAAGGTTCCCGAGGACAGTGACCAGGTACATCCACAGGAACAGCCCACAGAGGACGGCCTCCTGCTCTGACTTCCCAGAGAGCCCCAGCAGGAGGAACTCTGTGACTGTGGTCTGGTTGTCCCTACCCATGTCTGTGGGGAAGAAAGTGTCATCATACGGTAACTCATGTGCCAACATTTAGCAAGCAAGAACCTTCTATAGTTTGGAATACTCTACTGATTGGTTGAGTATCAACTGAAACAGAATTATCTTACTGTGTATAATTTTATGAAAATAGACTAGTAAATTTCAGTAGTATTCAATTAATGGCTCTAGTTTTATTAAATCCACTCCTTTGCTGAGTAGAATGCATAGGTACTTTCTTTTACAATATTCAATGTAGCCTTATAATTGAAATACTATATTTCACTTTAAAGATGAAGAACCAAGGATTGGGGCAGTTTGTTGATTTGCTCAAATTCACAGAGCCAACAAAAGCTTTAGATCCTAACCAGCTCAAGTGTTTTCTTTCTGCTACATTTTTCTTAGCTATCATTTATTGAAAATTTAAGCAAGCAGCAAATTCTGTATTAAGTGCCGTAGTATAAGCCCACCAATTTTATCTGTATATTTCATATTCTCCCAAAATATGGAAAATCGGTGACCTGCCTAGTCATCTCCCTCAGCTTTTAGCTGTGTCATGATGTCCTCTCTTTGGTGACCGCTGCAGTCCGGCTGTGTGAGCGTGCTGCCTGGGGAGCTATGGGGTGCATTCAAAGATAATCCCAGGACTAAGAAATCACCACAGGCCGGAGGCCGAGCAAGAGCTCAGGAGCACTCGTGGGGTCTAAGCAGGAAAGGAGGCAGGCGCGTTCCCTGGAGGATCAGAGTGCAGAGGGAAAGGGAGGGGAAGAGGCGGCAACTGCCAAGAGAAGGGCCTGACTGCTGGGCAGAGGGTGCCCCAGGGATACTCTGGAGGTATCGGCTACAGGGTGTGTATACGGGGACAGTGCGGCGGTGGCCACTGTGAGCCTTAACCAGGTTACGTCGAGGGTAATGGGATGAGATGTGGAGCCATTTTCAACCTGGATTAACCCCCAGAACCAAAGTAGGTAGAAAAAGAGCTAGAAAAGGCTTCTGATGGAGCCGGGGAGGGTGGAGGGTGTATGTTGAGGGCGGGAGTTGAATATGGCAGCAAGACAATCGAGAGAGCGTCTTGACCGGTGGACAGTAGCATTCCGGTCTTCAGGACAGATGCTTCCATAGTGGAAGCAGAGAGAGAGAGATAAGAAGAAGTCACAGGGGATCCGTCCTTTTGTCTTGGAATTGCTAAGGCCAAATATTGAGAACAACAAGCTGAGATTATCCTACACTCTCTAGTTTAGCACCTCTGTTGAAAGATCTGCTGGCATCAGAAAAGTGGGTTGCTGGAAATAATCTTTCCACTTTTCATGGGTGGCACCCCAGCCCGTGAGCTTCCACAGAAACCGCTGCAGCGTGGCAGGTCCTGCACCTGATCCCTCTGACTCGGATTGGATTTTCATCGCATCCTCTGCAATGCAGCCCAGCTTCCCCTGCAGCTTCGCACAGGGAGAGCGTGCCCCAACACTCCTTTGACCAGAACCTTTAGTGGGCTTAAATACGTTGATGTCTGTTTCCACGCACAAATCTCCTGTGAGCCATGCTGGTGTGTGACGTGTCTGAGAAGTCTGACATATCTGCAACTCTGAGCGTTTGTGCATCTGGACCGTAAAGTGAAGGCTGCTTGTTCTTGGAATTGCTAAATCCAAAGATTGAGGACAACAAGCTGAGAATATCCTACACTCTCTAGTTCTAGCATCTATACTGAGAGATCTGCTGGTACCAGGATGGTCAGTTTCTGGAAATAACCTTACCATTTTGTAACGAGGACCTGCTTCTGACCCTGGCAGCTAATAGATGGTCCGTTTCAGAGCTGACATCTTTCCTTTTTTGTCGTCCCCCTTTCCTTCACCCCCCTGTTAACAAGTAACATGTTCTAATCTGTTTATTGATGAAAGGGGACCTGGCACCTGTGGATCTGAATAAGAACTGACTCAAGGAAGACTTAACCACGAGCTGTCTCTCTTCTGATCAACACAATCCTGGCCTGAGGAACTGAGTAGGAACTGACTCAAGGAAGATGTAAGCATGAATTCTGCTGCTAAGTCGCCAGCATGACCCTGAAGAGCTACCTCTTAAAAGAGACTTGATTCTTTTTTGGGAGAGAATCCAGGGCTTGTTCCTGAATGCTTACGTTCACTGTTTTCTCTGATTTGATAGCAAATCAATACATTTCTTTTTCCTTCTTCCCAAAGGCTTGTCCCAGTTTTTGATTCAGCAAATTGGGGCAGGTACTGGGATTCAGTAACATTTTTGGCACCCTGATGGGACCCGAGTGCACCCCTCACTCCCATTACCTGCAGGCCAGGCTCGGATTGGAGATAGGGCATCTAGCCTCAAGCAATACCCTTTTGATGGAGGTGCTCTCCTGCAAGGGGGGAAAATTAGAAGACTTCCCAGCAGCTGCCAAAGTTTTTTTTTCCCCTACCTTCAGGAACTCTTGGTTCCCTCTCCCTGAGCAGATGTAAGTTCGTTTGCCATTTGGATTGATTTGGGAGGAAGGAAATTGAGTGCAGTAAATCGCATCCACCCTGACCATTTGGGTAAGTTCTCTTTGGAGTGCACTCCAGGACCTTTGATTCCACACACCTGGTCCCTCCTGTGGGTCATCTATAATCCTCTCTGGCACCTCTCGTGTGGGAATCACAGTTAAGTGGGAACCAGGAAGTCTCATCTGGGGGACTTGTCCCCATCTGTGAATGTGGGTTTTTGTTCCGCTGGCTTATCTGTTGTCTGAAGATTCGATTCCCATCCGTCTGTTTGTGGGCCCTTCGGATTGACTCTGTCTCTATGTGCGTGTATCTATTTTCCTTTTGTGAAATGCCAGTGCCGTGTTGGCTCCTGTGGGACCTCTTTGAGGATTTTCAAGTAAATGGGTCACTTATAACTGTGAGGCAAAAACTAAGACAACAATGAAGTTTTACAATGACATAATCTGGCTGATGTATGTAAATAAAATTCTGTGGCGGATGATAGATAAAGTACGCTGAGTATGGTGTGAATTGTTTTGCTGAATGGAAAAAGATCCTGATTTTTTTTGGTGAGCATCTATGCAGTTGCAGGATAAGGAGTCTGAACGGCCTGGATCTAAGCAAATGATGCAGAGAACCACACACCTACAGTGTCTCAGCCGGAAGAAAGTTGAAAAAGATTTAATAAGCTTGAGATAGAATTTTCCTCTCTGCTGCAGTGCCCAGGCTTTGGGGCAGTGGCATCTGCCATGAAATCTGTGTTCCCTTGCCCTCAGAGGTGGCGATGGCAGCGGTACCCCTGGATGATCTCATGCCTGCGCAACACCCCTGTCCTGCAGACCGAGGGCTGAGCTGTCATCTCCCAGTCCTGTCTTCTCCCATCCGTGCCGACTGAGAGGGTACATATGTGCATGTGAAGGTACCTCGGCCCTGCTCTTCCCCCACATTCTCCCACCACAGGCCACTGGCTGAAAAGGCAGGGGAGAAGCAGCGATCTTCCCTCTACGGGCAACACTAGATTGGAAAAGTCTCTCCCTTTAAGTTCCATTTGGCCAGGGGACACCAGTTTCCAAGGGAAGCGCAGATCCCACTACACCATTAGTAAGGGAGAAAGGGGAAGTCAGTCAACAGTTTGAAAGGTCGCAGGTGCGGCTCCCCTCCTGCGCATAAGGCTTGTCAGCAGACACTTCTGGCCAGAAATCTGCACTCGGGCAATCCTCACCTGTACAGACACCCGCCTCGTGGCCCTGTTGGCATCTACAGAGAGAGAAGCTCAGTGACAAAAGGGTGGACTCTAAACAAGATTCTTAAACTCTACTAAGAGTTGTGAGGAGCCCTCCAGATCCCAAGAGCAAAACTGCCGGGCATATTGCCACCTGAAGCTGCTTAAAGAAAAATCTTTATGTGGTTAATACAACTTTCATTGGACAGAACACCTGGACATTGAGGGGGAAGTTTCAGGAGTAGAGGGGTAGTTGGCCTTAACCCTCACAGCTAATGCAGGTTGCCTTTAAGATGTGCAGTGCTGGAAGGAACCGACACTACAGCCAACATCTGTTTGTTGGCTGCCTCTGCAAAAGGATTTTAAAAAAGAGGAGCCCCTGCAGCAGTCCTGGACAGAGTGACAGTGGGGACTCAATGAAGATTGTCCGACATAAGTTGCTGCACAAATTAAATGCTCAGCTCACCTTGTCACCTGAGAAGTGGTGACTTCATTTGTAAGAACCACTGGAAAATGTGCTCTGGTCCAAGTGTTCTTGCCCGTCCCGAAAGAGGAATGGCTCATACAGGTCAGACCAAGAGACTTTGAACTTGGTTAGATGCAGAGGGATTTAGTGGGTCTGGTTTTCAAATGTCATTCCATGTGTTTAAGTCCACGTGGATCTGTGCATTGCTGGGGTCACCGTGTCCTCACCCACTTCCCAGCCCTTCTTACCTAGCCGCTGTCTACCGCTGTCAGATGCCTTCACAGAAACCCCATCTCTGCGGGCCCCATGCTTGACCCTGGGGGGTGGGAAATTCACGGCTGGGGCTGAGAACTCATGACCCTTTCTCACCAGGAACGTTTAGAGTGAGGCACATGGCTCTCTCTGGTCAAGCTTGGACTGTTGGCAGCAAACACATAGACTCTCCATCCCTGGAGGTCAGAATTTCCGTGAGGTTCAGAGCCAAGTCTGGGAGTCCCTAGGGTTGATTCCCCAGAGGTCCTCATTAGGAACACGCGCGCAGTGTTTGTTGTTTGTTCTGTGTTGGACACAGAGCATAGGAGTGAGAGGCGCAGTTCTTGTGCAAATATATGTTGCCCAGTTTGGGACATTCAATTGAAAATCAATGAGAGGAAGAAAGAAGTGGGTGCTTTATGATTCTGAACTATATCAGCATTTTACCAATTGAGAATGTGTATGAAAAATTTAATGGCCACAAAAAAACTTGAAAATTTTAGAAATACAAAAAGAATTTTAATCAATGTATACTTATACTGGAATAATTTATTATGTATTTCACAAAACTTAATCACATTAGTAGACCAAAATAAAGTGATAATCACAGATCATTCATACCAAAAGAAAAGTGTGATCTAAAATTTTCAAACAAATATACACATCTTCAATTACACAAATATACACATAATTGTACCATGTATATTGTAAAAGATATGTATATGTTATGTACATATATATATTGTAAAAGACACATATATATGTATGTATATGTATGGTATGAATGTCTATATATTTCCCTTTAGCCTAGTGTATATTAAATAATATTGAACACTGTTGGTTATAATAAAACCCATAAAACCCCCTAATTATAGATTTTATGATCACATTCTCTGAACATATAATAAAATTAGGACACTTCCCCCAAAAAAAACCGAACATGGAAAAATAAACACAGTTTTTGTTAGATTTTAAAAATTTGAGGTATGTTTAAGTATAGTAAAAATCATCCATTTTAGTCTTCAGTTTTATGAACTTTGGTAAATGTATCCAGTATCATGACCACTGTCATGATCAAGGTGTCAGCTCAATCTATGGAGCAAAGGCTACATGAAGACAAAGCAACAAGGCAGACACCTCCACACCAGGATGAGAGCCCTGGGCAGAAACAGGGTGTGCCAGAAACGTGACCTTGGACTTCTAGCTTCCAGAAGTGTGAGAAAATAACTTTCTGTGTTTAAACCATCCATTCTATGGTATTTTGCTAAAGGCAGTCTCAGATGACTTGAGTAATTATATTTTTAATTAATTAATTAATTTATTTATTTATTTATTGCAGTACTAGGGATTAAACCCAGGGGCATTCTACCTCCAGGCTATACCCCCAGCCCTATTTTTTATTCTTTATATTTGAAACAGGGTCTCACTAAGTTCCGGAGGGCCTCACTAGGTAGCTGAGGCTGGCTGTGAACTTGTGATCCTCCTGTCTCAACCTCCCACGTACTGGGATTACAAGCGTGTGCCACCATGCCTGGCTATTTTTAACTTTATTTTTTAATTTTTATTATTTCTTTAATCTTTTTTTTGGTACTGGGGATTGAACCCAGGGGCATTCTACCTCCGAGCTACACCCCCAGCCCTATTTTTCATTCTTTATTTTGAAATAGGGTCTCATTAAGTAGCTGAGGCTGGCCACGAACCTGTGATCCTCCTGTCTCAGCCTCCCAAGTACTGGGATTACAAGTGTACGCCACCATGCCCGGCTTATTTTTAACTTTATAAGACACTGCCAAAGTGTTTTCCAAAATAACTGCATCATTTTGCACATGCACCAGCATATTTCTCTATGCATCCATTATATTTGCACGTTTTTAAAAGCCATTCTAAAAAGTATGAAGTATTATTGTGTTTTCAGTCTTGGAGAAGGGAACATTTTAAATTATACAGAAGTCTAATTGGTAGTTTAAAAAATGTTTATAGATCATGTTTTTGTTGCTGTGTCTACAAAATCATTGTCTAACCCAAGATCAGAAAAAGTTATTCCTATGTGTCCTAGAAATTTATATTTTTAAGTTTCCCATTCATGTCAATGATATATTTTGAGTTAATTTGGTATATGGTGTGAGGCAAGGATCCATTTAATGTTTTAATGTGGCTATTTAGTCATTATTACTATTTGTTGAAAAGATTGTCTTCCCCATTTGGCACCTTTGTTTCAAATCCACCATATATTGCTGGGTCTCTTTCTGAACTCCATTGCATTACATTGATCTATGTGTCAGTGCATTGGCCAAACTATTGTAATTTTATAGTAAGTCTTAAAAGCAGGTGATGTGAATTTTTCAGTTTTTTTCTCAAAATTGTTTTATCCTTCTAGTTCACTTGTCTTTTTGTATCATACTAGCATTAGCTTGTCAATTTCTAAAAAAAAAATTCTTCAATTATTGTGAGTTGGCTTATGAAAAATCTATCTACTGTTTTGAGAGCAATTGATTTCCTACCAACAATGAGTCTTCCAATCCTTAAACACTATATCTCTCTTTACTTATTTAGGTTTCTTTTTCTTCTTACAACTTCTTTTTAGTTTTCAGGATAAGCATTTTACACACATTTTGTTAGATTTCATAATTTTTCCATGATTTTTGAACTATTATAGAGTTCCCCTTCAGAAATTAATTTCAATTGTTCACTACAAGTATATCAAAATATGATTAATTTTTTAATTTTAAGCTTATATCTTGTGGGACCTTTCTGACTAGAGTTCTTGGAGTATTTGGGGTAGTTTTTGTTTCTTTGCTTATGGGATTTTTTTTTTCTGTTTTGAGATTTCCTCCACCAGGTTAATCAGTCCATCATCTTTAAATTCAGCCTCACACAGCCAGGCATGGTGATGTACACTTGTAATTCCTGTACTTGGGAGACTGAGACAGGAGGATTGCAGGTTCATGGCCAGCCTCAGCAACTTAGTGAGGCTCTCTGCAGCTTAGTGAGACCATGTTTCAAAATAAAAGAATAAAATCAGGCTGGGGGTGTGGCTCAGAGGTAGAATGCCCCTGGGTTCCAGCACTAGTACCATAAAAAAATCAACCTCACACAAAGTTTTAGGACATGGACAAAATGCCGATAAGTTGTTTGCTGGAATGTAACATGTGTGGCCTCTACTCCATTTACTGTGGAGTCCCTTTGCCCTCTGAAATCTCCTGAGCACAGTCTCTACCATCCGCCTTTTTATCAGCATTCTGGCACTTACAACTTCCTCTCACAAACCAGTTCCAAAGATTCACAAAACACATGATCAGACTTAGATACAACAGGGACCCCACTTCTCTGATACTAATTTCTTTCTTGGTCAACATCCTCACTGCTATAACCCAAAACTACTGACCACACAACTTAGAGGAAGGTAGATTTATTTGTTCATGGTTTTTGGAGATTTCAAGGTTCAGTCCATGTCGGGCCAGGTTTGTGGAGCTCAGGGCATGGTGGCAGGAAGTAGAGAGAGGGAGAGCACTAGGCCCCGCTGTCACATCGTGGCCAGAAACAGAAAGAGAGAGAGAGAGAGAGAGGGAAGGGGAAGGAGAAATCATATAATCCCCTAGGCCACACCCCCAGGATCCCCCCTTAGCAACCAAGCCCCGCTTCCAACATCGCTACCTTATTTTCATTAGGGCTAGGAGGACATTCTAAATCTAAACCATTAAAAGGTGTGTTTTTAAAACACATAGATATTTTTAATTCATTTGTTTTTCCAAACAGACTTTGGCATTATTTGGTATTCAGTTTAAAAATCTTTCCTTGGAAAAGTAGTTGATCTTGGGTCAAATTGATCGACTACTTCTATAAAAGTTGTTATCTTTACAACATTAGTCCTTTAAATTTAAGAACATAATGTGACATCTCTTTTATTCAAATGTTCTTTAACGTACCTCTATAGTGAGTTGTGACTTTGTGGGTAGAGCCACTGCACTCTAGTTTTTCATTTATTAGAAATAAAAACAAGTTCTGTATGGCTTCTGAAGAGCTGCTTTCAAATGGTAAATTAGTTCTGGATGGAACTGATGGGGGGGGAGAAAGAGAAGTGCATCCTGGGTGTCAGTCCCCTCATGGTGGAAGTCCTCTGTTAACTGACTCTGGAAGGCAAATCTCCATGCCCAGGTGCCTTCAGCAGAGAGCAAGGAAGATGCTTAGTATGATGCTGCCATTTAATTCATGATGATTTCTGGTGGTATGAGTGTCTCAAGATTGGGGAACTGTGACCATAGTGATTTACCTGTTAAAGTCAGTACTAACATAGCGCCTACCACACAGCAAACCTCAGAAGACATAGCTGTTTATTACAGACAATAAGCTTATGGGGTTAGATTGGTGGCTCTCAGATGGTGTATACAACCCCAGGCCATCATGGTGGCTGATGTCTTATAATACTGCTAGACCCACCCTTAAAATGCAGCCAGGTGTCACATTGTGTAAACAAATTAACTCACCTGGGCCTTACTTTTGGTTTTTATGTATCATAAGGGTCTTGGGATTAGCTCCTAATATACCTAATAAATTGATAATTTTATGACTTTCGAGCGCTCATATCAGCCTCCTATTTAAAAGCAGGATCGTGATCATATATGACTAATCAGAGGAACAGTCATGGGAGAGTTTTGGACCTATCTGGGCCTCAGTTTCTCTGTTCTCAGTTCTAAAATTTTCTGATTCTAGAATCCTGAGAAAATTAGTACCCTAAAAATCAGCTTCCTGAGGGCGCCTTTCATGTCACGATTCCTCAGGCTGTAGATGAAGGGATTGACCAGGGGTGTCACCACGGTGAAGATGACAGTGGCCACCATATCCTGTATGGAGTAGGAGGAGGAAGGGCGCATATAGACACCCAGGACTGCCCCATAGAAGAGGGAGACCACAGCGAGGTGAGACCCACAGGTGGACAGGGCTTTTCTTATTCCCTGAATAGATGGAAACTTTAGGACATTAGAGAAAATATAAGCATATGAAACAGTGATACACGTGAATGGTGTAATAGATGTCAGTCCCCCCACAGTGAAGACCACGAGGTCGTTGATGAAGGTGTCAGAACAAGAGAGCTTCAGAATCGGGTAGGGGTCGCAGAAGAAGTGGTGCACAGCGTTGCTGGAGCAAAAGGTGAGTCGAACCATGAGCAGCGTGTGCAGGAGAGCATGCAGGTTCGTAATGAGCCAAGACACGCACACCAGAAGGACGCAGAGTTTGGGCCTCATGATCAAGGTGTAGTGGAGCGGGTGACAGATGGCCACATAACGGTCATAGGCCATCACGCTCAGCAGGAAGCCATCCAAATTGCCAAAAGTGATGAAGAAGTAGATCTGGGACATGCACTCCCCGTAAGAGATGGACCTGCTTCCCACCAGGTGATTCACCAGCATCTTGGGGACGGTGACGGATGAGAAGCAGATGTCGATGCTGGAGAGGTTGGCCAGGAAGAAGTACATGGGGGTGTGGAGGTGAGGGTCACAGCCGATGGCCAAGACGATCAGAAGGTTCCCGAGGACAGTGACCAGGTACATCCACAGGAACAGCCCACAGAGGATGGCCTCCTGCTCTGACTTCCCAGAGAGCCCCAGCAGGAGGAACTCTGTGACTGTGGTCTGGTTGGTTCTGTCTATATTTGTTGGGAAGAAAATGTGGTAAAAAGTAAAGAAAAGATTCAATTAACTGAATTCCATCTATTATTTAGAGATTGTAATTTTGTTGTTATTGTGGCACTGGGGACCGAACCAGGGGCCTCACATGTGCCAGGCAATTCCTCTACCACCAAGGCATCTCTACCACCAAGGCATACCCCCATCCAGAAAATGAAAATTCTAAGGACACCAGGCATACCCCCATCCCAGAAACTGAAAATTCTAAGGTTTTGTCCTTAATTAATATTTTTCAAACATAAAATTACATGAGACTGATATGATATGTCATCATTTGAGCAAAACTTTTATGATAATGTTTTTGTTGTTTGATAATTAACTCAGATAATCCTATGGAATTCATTTTAGTGAAATAAACAGTTGTTGATTTCCATAATCTTCAATTGTGTTTGATTACATGCAGCTTAATTCATACTTTACTAACATTTCATGAACATCTAGTAGGCACCAAGTATTTTCCAACGTACTGTTTCTTTTGATCCTTGGCATGATGAAGCGCACTACTAGCAGATGAAAGAAACCAAGCGGAAGAATCAGAGAGGAAGAAAGACTCGGAGAGACCCAGTGTACCCCAAGTCATGGAACCCATAGCATCTAGCAGCCCTCAAACAGCTGCGAAGCCCTTTTCTCTCAGATCCTCCCAGGTTTTGCCTCTAGATTTTCTTTATCCACCATGTATTGATTAACCAAGTGCAAGATCAGCCACCCCTGCTGAACACGCATTTTCCCAGTTCGTCTGCATTAAAATCTGCACGTTAGGAACAACGAGCTTCATTTAACACAGTAGAAAACTGAAAGCAAAGACATTCAGCAATACATTCAAAGTCCTAAATCCTTCTATCTGGTGAAAATGCTATTTATACAACTCGGTCAAATTCAGTCTAGGTCTCACTTACCTTTTCCCGGCATTGCTCTACTTCTAGACTGCAGAACCTGTCTGGTGGTTGATCCTCAACCTTGGAACTGTCTGGCATCAAAGCTGCCTGTGGGCTTGGGGGAGCTAAGCATGCTTCTGATGTTACTGTGTCAGGGATTCTGCAGTCTTCTCCCTTATGCTAGCCAGGATGAGAAATCAGTTAGCTGTGGTGCTTGGTATTATATTTAGAAGGGAAAGAAGAGATTCAAGGGAGCAAGATGACGTGGCATATCTGAACGATAATCCTAGGGTTAAGAAATCAATTAGGCAGGAAGTGTCAGATGAAGCATCATGGTTGCAGTGGCCTGGATGGACTCAGCACGTCAGTAGTGGGGAGGAATGGAGAGAGCGTTTCTGGAAAGAGCAACGGCCTGCGGTGAAGAGGACCAGGGGGAAGAGAGGTTAAACGGCTCCACGCTCAGGGCAGAGAATGCCGTAGGCAATACTTTGCAGAGATAGTTTGTAAGATGCACGTAACATGGGGACGGTGAAGTGTCCCAACATCTTGAAGATTAAGTTAGTGAAACCAATGCACAATTGCTAAGATTTGAAGACTTTTTTTCCCCACAGATTATACCGGGGATAGAAGGGTGACAAGACAGGACTGGGCTGTAGCTAGATCTGTTGAAAGAAGGTGCCCCAGGGAGCAGATGACTAATGTGGAAGACAGGGCTGGAGGCAGGTGTCCCATCAATGAAAACCCACAGTAATATTTGTGTAGTCGTGTGTGTGCGTGTGTGGGTGTGTGTGTGTGTCCTCAAGAGTAGATGTGAATAATCCGGTCTTCATGGTGGGCTGGTTCCCATAATGGAAATGGTAGCAATAGGTGGCCGTGGGATTTTTCTGTTATCTGTGAGCTGTGGATAAGGTCGAACCCATAGAGAAATTAGCCATCAATATCCCCACCTGCACGTTGCGAGAGCCGCGTTAAGGTTAGCGGCGTGCCCTCAATGTTTGACGAGATAACACTACTGGAACCAAAACCAGCGCCACCACCCCATGGCCAAGTCCATGTGGGTAAGAGGACTGAGATATGAGAGAGCAGCGATTCTGAAGAGAGTCTGCCCTGTCACCAGACCTCACTGGGAGAGGGCAGCGGGCTTCCTGGTCCCCAAACCTGAGGGAGGAAGCTCCAATAGCATCACTCCAAAGATGGGAGATGCTGCCCTGATGGGCAGACATCCTGGGGTTTACTGGCTTGCGAGAAGTCTGCTGAGCTAATGGGATTGTTGATCAAACTGTTTTCTCTGATCATGGAAGAGACATGGAACCGAGAGGGGGGTGGAAGAGAAGCCCCTGTGTGCTTGCTGTTTGCCATCACGGTTGTGTGAGGTCCCCACGTGCTGGTGCATCTGTGGCTGACTTGGGACGTCTTGTCAATACCTGCTAGGAGAATGGATGCCACCCATAGGACACTGCAGCATAAACTCCATTTAGATGTGGCTTTCTGGGGGCGAGAGAGGGGGGCACTGGATCTCCCAGCTCCGAGACACAGAGAGCCATCTGTGAAGAACCCAAAAATGAATAGGGGCCCATAAGAGAGTCAGCTCTTGTATTCCTGCCAGTCAGCCAGTACCAGCCAGAAAACCTGCAAATATCAACAAACGAGGGACAGCTTCCATGTCAAAGCAAGCTGACCTCTCCTTGTGCTCCAAGTCAGGAAGAGAGGGCAGGGAGGGAGGTGCCCGAGACTTCAGCCACATCGCCCACCGCTTCACGCGCCCAGCCAAGAAATCCTGTGGAAGAGCGAGCGGAGCAGAAGACATTAACATTCTAGGATAGTAGCTGGGTGTTGTGGTGGCACACGCCTGTAATCGCAGTACTTGAGAGGCTGAGACAGGAGGATCACAGGTTTGAGGCCAGCCTCAGCAACTTCGCGAGAACCTGAGCAACTAAGTGAGACCATGTTTCAAAATAAAAAATTAAAGGGCTGGGGGTGTAGCTCAGTGGTAGCATTCCCTGGGTTCAACCTCTAGTAACACACACACACACACACACACACACACACACACACACACGGATGTTTTTGACTACTGAATGAGAGTGGTTTATATCTTACACCATGGCTGGCAATGATGGACTCTGGCCAGGATGTTTTCATGAGAGCTGGCGATGGAAGAGCAGGAAAAAAAAGTACAATCATTTGTGGTTTAGACCCCAATGAATCGAGACGCCCTACTGAGTAGGTCATATTGTCCTAACCCCTCTTCCTCGGATTGGATGGTCACTGCATTCCCTGGATTTTAGTATTCAACACCCCTCAGCTTCCTTTCCAGAAGAGCGGGCTCCAAACAGTCCCCTTGGCTGTGCTGTCTAGTTTGCATCACTTAAATATGTTGATGTCTGCTTTCGCAAATTAGTCTCCTGTGAGTCTTCAAAGTGTGGGACAGTGTCTGAGACACCTGACACATCTGTATCACTGCATGTTGGTGTCCCCGCACCTTGAAACCAAGGCTGCTTAGTCCCTGGACCGCAGCTCAGCCAACACCCCCCTGCAGGCTCAGCGGGCCACTCATGCCACTCTCTTGAGACACACTTGTTACGCAGGCAGAGACTGCAGTGAGGGGACACAGGAAAGAAACGCACAGAGGGAGGCTAGGGACAGAGTAGGGGGACCTGGGGTATGTGACACACGTCTCTCTTTGGGCGTGGGAGGAAGGGCAGCTGTTGACTTTGAATTTCTAACCAAGCCTTTTCGGAGCCCACACCCACTGACGCTGGAGGACACCCCAGTGGTCTCTGTCCTTCCCCTGCCGGCTTCTTGTTTCCATCTTGGAATGCTCTGTCGCCAGCCAGAGCACGTCCTGCAAGGGGAAGGCTTGTCATGTCAGACCGAGTGGCGTTTCCCTCTTTGAACTGGTTAGATGCAGAGGGGTTGAGGGGTCTCCTTTTGCAGATGTGAGCTCGTGTGCATGTGTGCTCCTGGGGTGACTGCGTGCCCGGCCCGTCTCACCTGGCTGCTGTCCGCTGCTGTCATGGAACCCCATCTCTGTCGTCTCTGAGCTCGACCCTGGAAGAAGGGAAATCCACACTGGCACTGGGAATGGAAGGCCCTCTGCTCTCTGGAGGAGAACGTGCAGGGTGACACATGTGGCTCTCCTGGGTCACACTTGGATGGTCGGGAGCTGAGAGATAGATGCTCCGTCCCTTGAGACCGCAATTTCCTTGAGCATCAGGGTAACAGTTGCTGCCTGAGTTTGGGGGCCCCTGGGGCGGACTCCCTGCAGCTCCTCATTATGCAGACTGTCTTTGTCTATCTCTGCAGGAGAGGGGCTCAGCGGGCTTGTTGCTTGAGCCTGGACCCTCAACTTTATTTCTCCTGAGTTTGTGTCTCCATCTGAGAAATAAGGAAGTGCAGAAGGAGAGCGAAGTCCATGATTTGCAAGGTTGTAGTAGTCCATGAGTCTGTGATCCCATAATATAGCCAGTGTTTCTTCATTTTTGTCAAAGATATATTTATAAAGCTGACTTATTTCTGTATGAATATTTATTTACAAAAGTTTGTGGGGTTTTTTTTTTCTAGTACTGGGGATTGAGTCCTGGGACATTCTACCTCCAAGCTACACACCCAGCCCTTTTTTTTTTTTTAATTTTGAAACAGGGTCTCACTAAGTTGCTGAGGGCCTCACTAAGTTGCTGGGGCTGGCCTTGAACCTGCGATCCTCCTGTCTCAGCTTCCCAACTACTGGGATTACAGGTGTGCACCACCATGCTCAGCAAAAGTACTGCATAAAATTAACCTTTAGACTGCATAAAATACTACATAAAATTAACCTTCAGACTATGCGTATAAAGTGTGTATGAAACATAAACAAATTTTGTGTTTTGACTTGGATCTCAACCCCAAGATATGTCACTGTGTATGTGAAAATAGCCCATAATCCCAAAGAATCCAAAATCTGAACCACTCTAGTCCCAAGCATGTCCTATGAGAGACACTCAGACGGTATTTTCATGTTTCTAAATAGTATTCTTGTGTTGCGATTTGAGGATCATCAACTTGAAATCTTACCTGTTCACTTCCGGTTGTGGTCGGTGGTGGGTAATAACTTCACTCCACCTGGCCACCCCATTTCCTCTCGTTCACAGGTTGTGGGTAAGTCACTACTATTCACCTCCTGACCAGCAATTCACTGCTGGGCCAAATGGATTCCAATGTTGACTTTTTTTTTTCTTGTACAACTTGTAGACGTTCCTAAAGCTAATAACTGTCTATTTTTTCATTTGCCCAATTTTTATTCTTTATCCTTCCCATGCTCTGAAGTTATTTCTCAAGGTTTGGGGTTATAATTGAAGTGCTGTGGTGGGTTTTGGTAACTGTGCGGTCAGGCACCTGCCCTCACAGCCAATGTTCACGACAGTCCCCTTGCCCTAGAGAGCCTTCCTGTTCCCTTCACAGCTGACCCCTGCCCTGATCCGCTTCCTTCCACTATAGTTTTGTCTTTTCTGAAATAGAGGCACAAACGGAATCACACGGTCTGGGATCTCATGCCCTCGATGTCACTCACGTGGCGCAACGCCATGAGATTTCCCACAAGTCACTGATGTATCACTGATTGGTTGCGTTAATCAACACTATTCCATTTTATTGCTGAGCGGTATTCCATGGTCAAAAGATCCACTATCTTTTGTAATTATCAGCACATATTAATTGTACAAAACGACAAGTTTCCTCGTGACATTTTCATATATGTGTCCAGTGTGCTTGGATCATACCCACGTCCCTCTTACCCTCTCTCACTCCCTCTCCCTCCTCTGGTCCCGCTTGTAATCCCAGTACTTTGGGAGGCGGAGACCGGAGGATCCGGGTTCACGGCCAGCCTCAGCTCTCTCTCTCTCTCTCTCTCTCTCTCTCTACTTAGTGAGGTCCTCCACAACTTCGTGAGACCCGGTTTCAAAATAAAGTATAAAAAATAGGCCTGGGGGTGTAGCGCAGAGATAGAATGCCCCTGGGTTCAATCCCCGGTACCGCAAAAAAAAAAAAGAGTCCCCCTTCCACTGTCACACCATCCTTTCTCTCTTTCACCCCGATTCCACAGATGAGAGAGAACACGAGACCTTTGTCGTTCCGAGCCTGGTTGATTTCGCTTCGCATGATGATCTCCAGCTCCTGTGGATGGCTTCCTTCCTTTTCCTGGCTCCATGGTGTATATACCGCATTCTCTTTATCCGTTCATCCCTGTTAGGTACCGAGTCCATAACTCGGCCATTGTGACTAGCGCTGAGGTAAACGTGGGTGTGCAGGTCTCCAGCGTGTGCTGACTTGCTTCCTTCGGGTACACACCCAGGAGGGGCAGGGCTGGAGGTCTGCAATTGGGTTGTCTTCTCATTATTGAGCTAGCAGAATTATCTACATATTCTGGATTCAAACCTTTTGTCAGATATAGGTTTGCAATTATTTTTTCCAGTTTTGGGCTTGCCATTTTATTTTATTTATTCATTTTCCTTTTTTTTTTTACTTTTATTGGTGCATTATAGTCTCACATCATAATGCAGTTCATAGTGATAGAGACATACACGCACACAGCACTTGGCGGGCTTTCCCGGCTCCCTCCCCACTCCCCCTTCCCCATACAGGGTGTTGAGATTGACATTGGGATTCTCACATATGTACATAATATCAGTAGAAGTAATTCCTTCATTGATCCTCCCTCTCCCCACCCCCTTCCCCTAGACCACCTCCCTGGCTCCACTGGAGTTTTTCTTCCTTATCTGAAGCCCCTCTGGTGTCCTGATTACTCCCTAGCTTCCACACATGAGAGAAAACATATGACCCTTTGCTTTCTGTGACTGACTAATCTCTCTTAACATAATGTTCTCTAGGTCCATCCACTTTCCTGCAAATGACATAATTTTGTTCTTCTTTATTGCTGAGTAGAAGTCCATTGTGTGTATATCCCATAATTTTGTAATCCATTCATCTGTTGATGGACACCTAGGTTGGTTCCATAATTTGGCTATTGTGAATTGAGCTACTATGAACATGGATATGCATATATTACTATAATATTCTGATTTCAGTCCCTTTGGAAAGATGACCAGGAGTGGGATAACCAGATCATATGGCGGATCCATTCCCAATTTTTCGAGGAATCTCCACACTGATCTCCATAGCATCTATACTAATTTGCAATTCTGCCAACAGTGTAGAAGAGTTCCTATTTCCCCACATCCTCGCCAGCATTTATTGTTGTTTGACTTCTTGATGATTGCCATTCTGATTGGGATTAGATGGAATCTCAGTGTAGTTTTGATTTATCTCCCTGATTGCAAATGATGTTGAACATTTTTTCATGTATTTTTTGGCCATTTGTATTTCTTCTTTTGTGATGTGTCTAGTTCAATCACCCATTTCCTGGTTGGGTTATTTGTTTTTTAGTGTTAAGTCTTTTAAGTACTTTGTGTGTTCTAGATATTAATCCTCTGTCAGAGGAATAGCCGGCAAAGATCTCCCATTCTGTAAGCTCTCTCTTTAGACTCCTGATGGTTTCCTTTGATTAGCAGAAACTTTTTAGTTTAATACCATCCCATTTATTAATTATTACTTTAATTTCCTGAGCTTTGGGGGTCTTAATGAAGAAGCTTCTACCTGTTCCTATATGTTGGAGTGTTGGACCTCTGCCCTTCTGTAGTCATTTCAAAGTCTCTAGTCTAATTTCCAAGTCTTTGATCCTATTTTCTTAACAGTGCCTCATGAAAAAAATAATTTTGATGAAGTTCTTCTTATCACATTTTCCCCTTAGAGTTATGCTTGTTATGTCCTATGTATGAAACCTTCATCTAAGTCAGTGTCACAAAGATGTTGTAACATGTTTTCTTCTGGTAGTTCAGTAGAATTTGTCCTTGTGTTTAAGTCTATGATTCTTTTTCAGTAAACAACAAATATGGTGTGAGGTAAGGATTAGAGTTCATTTTTATCTTAACAGGTAAGAATCATCGTTGCAAAGTGTTCCATTCCATAAGGAATTATGTTGGCACCTTTGTTGAAAATCAAGTTCCCATATAAGTGAGCATCTCTCTGCCATCTCCTGGAGGATCCAGGTTCGTAGCCACCTTCAGCTACTTAGTGAGGCCCTTTGCAACTTAGTGAGACCCTGTTTCAAAAATAAAGAATAAAAAAAATAGGGCTGGGGGTGTAGCTCGGAGGTAGAATGCCTCTGGGTTCAATCCCCAGTACTGCAAAAAAAATAAATAAATAAAAATAAAATAAAAAAGAATAAAATTGGGCTGGGAGTATAGCTTGGAGGTAGAATGCCCCTGGGTTCCATCCCCAGTACCATACACAAAAAAAAGTTATATCATTTTTAAATTATGACTAATGAGTTTTTATCAAATGCTCAATAATCATGTGATTTTATCTATTGACATAATGAATTATCTTAATATACCCTGTTCTTTTTGCTGAGGTCAACACCTTTCTGTGACTTAATTCTATTCATATTCCTTATTTTAGTACAGAAGGTGTCTTTATATCATCCTTTCTGAACAAATGAACTAAATAAAAACTTGGATTCCTTTCTAATGAGAGAGTCTTCATAAGGCCAAGTCATTTTTAAAAATCAACTAAAAAAATTAATAACAATAGCGATTTAACCTCCCCTTTCAAAATATTTGAACAAGATACATAAGAAGTAAAGTTTTTTATTTATTTAGTTGGTTCTAGGGGTTGAATCCAGGGGCATTCTACCTCTGAGCTACACCCTCAGCCCTATTTTATTTATATTTTCAAACACGGTCTCTTGAAGTTGCTGAGAACCTCACTAAGTTTCTGAGGCTGGCCTTGAACCTGTGCTCCTCCTGTCTCAGCCTCCCAAGCACTGGGATTTCAGGCCAGTGTTTTCCTGTGGGTCTGAGTTAACTGTGTGTTGCTGAGGCTTACAAGGCCGGGGCTGCTGCAGGGCTCAGGATATTCTAGAAGGTGACAGTATCTCACAGAACATACGGGGCAGGGAGAGATGAGCGAGTGCCTGGAGTGGGGCTTCAGGCTCCCACCTGTCATGGGCTACAGTTCACGTCCCCTCAAGTTCCCCACGCACCTGCCCTCCTAGGTGACCCTATGTGGAGGGGGGGCCCTTGGAAGTGAGCTAAGTGGAGATGAGGTCATTGGGGCGAGGCCCGTGATGGGGTGAGGGCCCTTCTAGGAAGAGGAGAGACAAGAGCTGGCCCTCCACTCCCCATGGGAAGACGCAGTAAGGAAGCGCCACCCGAAGAAAAACCTGGACCAGGGAACTGAGCTGGCCGCCCCTTGACCTTGAACCTCCCGCCTCCAGACTGTGAGAAATCATTGTCTACTGCTCAAGCCCCAGTCAGCAGGGCGTGGTGGCGCACGCCTGTAATCCCAGAGCTTGGGAGGCTGAGACAAGAGGATCGCAGGTTCGAGGACAGCCTCAGCAATTTAGCAAGACCCTGTTTCATAATTAAAAAGTAAAACAGCGCTGGGAGTGTAGCTTGGAGGTAGAATGCCCCTCAGTTCAATCCCCAGTACTAATAACTAAATACGCCCTTAGTCTATGGTATTTTGTTTCGCAGCCCAACCCAACTAAGACACACGTGCACGCAGTTCTCCCCGGGTCTCGTGTCAACACAGATTCTGATTCGGTAAGACAGAGGTGAGACCTAGGCTCTGCGTATCTAACAAGGCCCACATGCCGCTCATCTGTGGATGACTGTCCTTGGGTTTCAGTGTGTCCTGAGAGGTTGGACCTTCCTGGAGGGAGGTGGGAGTCACCCACTAGTCGTGTGAAGCTCTGGGTGTCTGACTGTCCTTGGGTTTCAGTGTGTCCTGAAGGAGGCCGGACCTTCCTGGAGGGACGTGGGAGTCACCCATTAGTCGCTAGTTGTGGAAAGTGCTGGGCGTCTGAGTGTCCTTGGGTTTCAGTGTGTCCTGAGAGGCCGAACCTTCCTGGAGGGACGTGGGAGTCACCCGCTAGACGTGGAGAGCTCTGGGTATCTGACTGTCCTTGGGTTAGGGTTAAGGTTAGGGTTAGGGTTAGGGTTAGGTTCAGAGTGTCCTGAGCAGCTGGACCTTCCGGGGGGGGGGGGGACATGGGAGTCACCCGCTAGTCGTGGGAAGCTCTGGGTGTCTGACTGTCCTTGGGTTTCAGTGTGTCCTGAAGGAGGCCAGACCTTCCTGGAGGGATGTGGGAGTCACCCACTAGTCGCTAGTTGTGGAAAGTGCTGGGTGTCTGAGTGTCCTTGGGTTTCAGTGTGTCCTGAAGGAGGCTAAGCTCCCAGGATGTTGGTTTGTCCTAAAGCATGAGGTGTCCTGGGGGTGCCAGAATGTTCTGCCAGGGTCTGCCTGTCCCCCTGTGGGGGACAGGTTGGCCTGACTGCTAGAGATCCCAGGTGTGTCAGGGTTTCCTAGAAGATGCAGAACATCAGGGCGTCATGAGAATCTCAGTTTATCGCAGAGTCTGGAGGTCTGGATGGGTGGGACGCACCTGGAATTCAGGTGTTTTGAGGATGGGGGCTGGTGACGTCCGAGGGTTCCGGTGCATGAGGAGGTGATGTTTGAGGGAGGGGTCAGGAAGCGCTTGAGCACGCTGCTGTCCTGGAGTCATGGCCTCTGCCCTGTCCAGTGTCCCGAGGTGAGGGCTGGGCGTTCTGGGACCTCAGGGCATTGGGGGGAGCTGTGTGCACTTGTGATTTTTTTCGTGATTTAGTTCCCTGGAAACAGCTCCTTGGGTGTCACCTGCGTGCTGAGATGCCAGGCAGGCCCAGGCGCGGCCCCCACCTGTCCCCCCTTCTCCTCTTCCCTTCCCACGGTGGGGTTCTGAGGAGGGGTCTTAGCAGGAATGTGTTTTCTCCTCTGTCCCCTGCCTGCTCCCGGGAGGGGATTTAAGAGGACAAAAGAGTCTGGTCCCCTGGGAACACGAGCTCTTGGCCCCAGTCCCTGGACCCCCCAACAGAACACCTTCCCTCATCCGGCTTGTGATCTCCCTGCGCAAGGGGCTCTGGAGACCAGGTAACGATTGGCCGGGCCGTGGGCCGGAGGAGGACACTCTTCCCAGACTGGGGGGAGCGAGGTGGTGTGGGGAAGGAGGCCGCTGGCCACAGGAGAGGGAAGGGGAGACCGAGAACCCCACGAGGTGGAGGCAGAGAGAAGAGGCCGGTGAGAGAGAGTGAGACAGACAGACATCCACCTGTGCCTGATCTACACCAGAGGATCAGAGCCGGAGCCCCAGAAAGAGGGAGAAACAGGGAGGAGGAGAGGCTGGGAGGCAGGGGAGACCCGCGGAAACCGTGAGGCTGAGCTGGAGGCAGAGGCTCGGGCACGCGGCAGGCCGGCCAGTCCTTGGTCTTGGTGGCTGGCCATGGAAGTCCCAGGGAGGAGCCGGCAGGGTAAGCAGAAGAAGGGGCGAGCTGGCAGCAGCCTCCTGCCTGAGAGCTACCTGGCCGCCGGGACCCTGACCTCCATGGTGGGTGAGTGACTCCTGGGCTGAGCCCCAGTGTCTGGCTTCCCGGGGGGCAGTGGGCCTCCGTGAGGGCTCGGAGGAGGACGGGAACCAGACCCCTGCTTCCTTGGGAGTGCGGGGCGCTGTAGCTGTGCGGTGCAGCAGGGGCCAGCCCTGGCTCGACCTGGCAGTACCTCACCCGAGGTACTGCCTCTACGAGGGAGGGAGCTGGAGGGCTCAGGGCTGTGTGCAGGGGCAGCTCAGTGCATATGTGCCCCCGAGGTGGACAGGGATGGGACGCTGGGTGGGAACCCGAGAGGGGGGGTCCCCAGGGGGATAGATAGGTGTCCCTGCTCCAGACATCCTCCTCAGCATGCACCTTCCCAGGTCCTCCCTCTCCCCCCCATTCTCTCTTCCCCAGCGGTTCTCAGACTAATTAGTGTGGAGGCTTAGTGAGCCTGGAGCGCGGACAGACAGGCCTTTCCCACGAGCTCAGGTTCCTGGGCCGTGGCGGGCCAGGGCCGGGTAGGGAGAGGATGGAGCACCCCGCGCGGGGAGGGGGAAGCTTCCCAGGCGGGGGCGCAGGAGGACAGAGCAGTGTAGAGAAGGTCTGTGTTGAATGTCCACAGGAGAGCAGGGGCTAAGCAATGGGGTCTTCTCCGGAGAGCAAAGGGAAGGCCCCGAGTGTGCCCGGGGGGTGCGCGGGCCTGGGGAGGAGAGGCGTCCGAGGTATGTGTGACAGTTGTGCGCGGACAGTAGAGCTGTCAGAGAGACAAGCAGCAGTGCCCAGGACGTGGAGGGGGTCTGACGGCGTCCCGATGTGGGCACCCCAGCCTGCTTCAGGGGACTTGGCAGTAATGCAGCAACTGAACGGAGCTGCGTGCAGGGACAGTGGTTATGAAAGCTGAGGGGTTTCTGGTGGGAGCAGCGTGTCCCAGAATGGACCAGCCTTGGGGATGCTGAGCAGGATACAGGATACAGGATACAGTCACTCGTGAGTGACTTCTGCCTCCTTCCCCTCTGTCCTCAGACATGGGTGCCCAGCCGTGCAGGAGGTTGTGTGCCACCGGAGTGGGGAGACCAAGGCTTTCCCCTCAAGGAGGACAGAGGTGCCACCCGCACTCCCGGCGCCGCCACCGCACCACCTTCAGCCCAGCGCAGCTGGAACAGCTGGAGGCAGCCTTTGGGAGGAACCAGTATCCTGACATCTGGGCCCGAGAGGGTCTGGCCCAGGACACCGGCCTCAGCGAGGCCAGAATCCAGGTGATGTCCCAGGACCCCGCCCACCTCCGGGAGACATGCAGATTCTCTTTAGTGCTGGGGATGGTCGCCGGAACCCAGGCCTCACCCCACGCTCAACACAACCTCTCCAACCCCGACTCTAAGCTGATCCAGCTTGCAGGTCAACACCTAGTCCCAACCTTTAACCGTGATGTGAACCCCAACAGGAAGGCAAGCCTAACTGCTCACAGGCATGCTCAGCCGGGTCCCTTGTCCCCAGCCAGAGCCTTGCAACTCCGTGCTAACCACAGTTAGCTAACCTGAAGTATCCGCCTGGCCCTGAACCCAGCCTTATCTCTAACAGGTTCTTCATAGTCCTCATCTTTAAACCTAACCCTAGGGCAATTTCCCCTTGTGCCACATTCACCCCTTTCTTGTTGGATGTTGACATTTCTTACCCAAAGTTGTAGAAATTGGTGACACATGCCTGTAATCCTGGTACTTGGGAGGCTGAGACAGGAGGATCGCAAGTTTAAGGCCAGCCTTGGCAATTCAGTGAGATCCTGTTTCAAAATAAAAAATAAAAAGGGCTGGGGGTGTAGCTCAGAGGTTGAAGGCCCCTGGGTTCAATCCCCTGTACCGAAAAAGAAAAACAAAGAAACTGGGCAAATTCAGACCAGGTTTGGGGTCAGGGTACAGAGCCACTGTCTGAGGCTCAGGAAGAGCTTTCCTTCTTGGTGCTGTGGGGGCGCCCACGCTTCCTGTGCTTGGAGGAAGGGGATCGCGCAGGCAGTGGCTGGAGACTGGGGCTCTGACTGACACGGCTGTCCTCCCCCTCAGGTTTGGTTCCAGAACCGCAGAGCTAAGCAGCGGAAGCAGGAGCGCTCCCTGCTCCAGCCGCTGGCCCGCCTGTCTCCCGCCTTCTCTGGATTCTTGCCCGAGCCCGCCGCGTGTCCCTACTCCTACGCAGCGCCACCGCCACCAGTGACCTGCTTCCCTCACCCCTACAACCATGCCCTCCCCTCGCAGCCCTCCGCGGGCGGCTCCTTGGCGCTCCCCCACCAGCCCGAGGACTGGTACGCTGCCACCCTGCACCCGAGCCCGGCCGGCCATCTGCCCTGCCCCGCGCCCCCACCCATGCTCCCCTTCAGCCTGGAGCCGCCCAAGCCCTGGAACTAAGGGCCAACTCGTACCATGAAGGTCCGCCCCAGCCTGCGGCCCTGGTGAAACACGGAAAACTGGGGCTTCCTTTCCTTCTAAAGGTGAAGTCAGACACGTGGTGAGAGGCAGCTCAGAGGTTGGAAATGTGGAAAAAAAAAAGGAGATGCTGATGAACTCTCACTGATGGGGTGGATGGAGAGAATCGGGGGAGGTGAACTCACAGCAGAGAGAGGTGAGAGGGTGATACCGATGGGGACCAGGGTTGGCAGAGGAGAGACAGCCGAAGGGGCTCCCCCACGGGGGTCCCCATGCCGCGCCTCATCTCAGTAAGCCTTTGGATTGAACGTCTACCTGCGTGTCCCTTCCCCATCCCCCGCCCGCCACCTCCATCAGCCGTTCACTCCTGTTCCTTCTGTTCTAGAACTATCCTCCTTCCGATTCCAGCGAACTCTTTGCGTTCTCTGGCCCTATTTGGTGACTTCCCATCCTCACCATGTCCCCTCAGCCCTCCTTTTTCCCATCTCCAAGAGACCTGTGCAGATCTGGACACCAGGAATGGCTCTCCCAGGGCTGCTAAGAAATACGTAAGAGGCCTGGCCAGCTCGGCCTGTGGGCGTCTCCAACATCTGCCTTCAAATCAGTTGCATGCTTTAACATATGTGGTCACTGAGAGAGAAGAAACCACGTGATTTAGGGCAAACAAATCCAAGAACAAACCTCCCGAGGCTCCTAAGAGGCCATTTCCAGGGAAGGAGCTGCCACCGAGTGCCTTGGTCTGAGCCCCTCCCAAAAGGAGCGCGGTGCTGCCGGTGGGTGGCGCCACTTCTCCACCGTATGGCTCATGCCTGTCTCACTCACAGTCCATAGTTAACGCGTGAGCCTCCCTCCCTCACAGACAGGATCAGAGAAGGAGACTTGGTAAGCAGGCCTCTAGTGATAGATACTCATGTCGATTGTTTGTACATCCGTGTGTGTGTGTGTGTGTGTGTGTGTGTGTGTGTGTAATCAAAATTCCTGCATTATGCTGGGCATAGTGGCACACACCTGTAATCCCAGTACTTGGGAGGCTGAGATAGGAGGATCACAGGTTCACAGCCAGCCTCAGCTACTTAGTGAGGCCCTCTGCAACTTAGTGAGACCCTGTTTCAAAATAAAGAATAAAAAACAGGGCGGGGGTGTAGCTCGGAGGTAGAATGCCCCTGGGTTCAATCCTCAGTGCCGAAAAAAAATAATTCCTGCATTACACATTTGCATTTGATCTAATGATCTCCTTGGGCCAGACTGCCTTCCGGAAAGATAATACAGTTGGCTCTCCGTATCTGCAGGTTTTGCTTCCTCGGATTCAACCAACTGCAAATTAAAACTATCCCCCCCCCAAAATTGCAACTTTACTGAACATGTGCAGACTTTTTCCTCCTCATTATTCCCTAAATAATATAGTGTAACAACTTTGTGTAGCATTACATTATACTAGATCTTAAAAAGAATCTAGAGTGATTTTAAGAGTGTACTGGGGGATACACGTAGGTTACATGCAAGTTTTATGGCAGCTTAGGTAAGGACTTGAGCACCCGCGATCCGGGTGCCCGTGGGAAGTCCTGGAGACCCAGGGGTGGCTGGACTGCTCCACATCCCACCAAAAGTACCGACTGTTGCTTTCAGTCCAGCCTCGATGACTTTTACCACTTTTGACAACTTGTTACCTGAGAGTGATGTTGTCCCTTTTTGCTTATTTTTAAGTTTTCATTAATTGTTAGTAGGAGTTAAAAATAGCTTCATGTAGAGCAGGGCATGGTGGCACATGCCTGTGATCCCAGTACTGGGAGGCTGAGACAGGAGGATCGCAGGTTCGAGGACAGCTTTGGTAACATAGCAAGACTCTCGGCAACCTAGTGAGACCCTGTTTCAAAATAAAAGATAAAATAGGGCTGGGAGTGTAGCTCGGAGGTGGAATGCCCCTGGGTTCCATCCCCAGAACCACAAAAACAAAACAAACAGTTTCGTGTTTATGGGCAATTTGCATTTTTTCTTTTCTGTGTTTCCTCTGAATTATTCATGTCTTTGCTTATCAACAGTCACTTTTTGTCCGTGTTTGAGAGCTCTATGTATTAGGGATATGAATACCAGCTTGTAGATGTTGCAACTACTTCCCTGGGTTGTTATTTGGTTTTTATCTTTCTCAATAAAGGTTTCCTGAGACAATGAACCCTCAACCCCACCCCCAGCACCTACTGCATGTAATAAATTAGCTTCTGTCTTAAATATCTACAATGGTACCTGTTTTGTGGAGCTGGTTGAATTTAGAAGTTTGTTGCTCAGTTCCCCTCTGTGTTCTGTGGTTCCGAGGAAGGAAGATCACTAAGGAGGGACATGAGGGGCAAGGACGGATTCTGGCTCCAGAGACCTGACGGGATTCTTGCCAGATGCGCGGTCATCGCCCGGGGAGTGGCGGAGAGTGAGGACCGCGGGTGGATATTGAGGACAATCAGATATGAAGGATCCCGGGGATTCTGGCTAGACCAACTTAGTGGGATTCTTGCTGCAATTAGACAATGCAAAGATGAACAGGGAATCCAAAAATCAAGGCCTAGTTAAAAAAAAAAAAGTTCAGGGGAGCCCAGTTGAGTTTGGTTGAGGAGAAAATCTCCGTCCCCTTACTGTGATGGGATCTTTACCTCCTAAAGGTTCCAGGGTCATCTCGTCACTCCTGCTGTTCTGTTTTTCACAGTGTCATGACAGAGCGAAAACCTCTCTCTGTTCACTTCTGCCACTTAACGAACACATCCTCTTATTCCAGTGACTCTTCAAGGACAGCAGGACGTGCTGTCTTTGTGCCACTTTGGCATAAAGATGACTTTGAGCTGACAGCAACTGAGAAGAAGCGGATACGAGACAAGCTCTCTGCCCTCCTTCAGTTTGCCTAAAAGGAGGACATGGACATAGAAGAGTGTCCTCCCTCCCCTTTCTACCAGGAAGGACAGGAGTCACTCTCTCTAGAAAATTCTAAGCCTGAGCCAAGTGTGGTGGCACGTGCCTGTAATGCCAATACTTGGAAGGCTGAGACAGGAGGATCACAGGTTGAAGGTTGGCCTCCGCAACTTAGTGAAGCCCTCAGCAACTTAGTGAGAACCTGTTTCAAAATAAAAGGGCTGTGGGTATACCTGAAAGGGAGAATGCCCCTGTGTTCAATCCCCAGTACAGAAAAAAAAAAGGAAGGAAGGAAGAAGGAAGGAAGAAGGAAGGAAGGAAGGAAGGAAGGAAGGAAGGAAGGAAGGAAGACAGAGAAAATTCTGGGCCTGTATCTGTCCAGAGACAGTGTCAGAGGAATCCACATAATCAACCTTACTAAGTAGCTTTATTACCCTTAGTTTCTTCATGTATTCACCCGGTCCGTAGAGAACAACACTAAGTCTTTCACCATCAGGGCTGATGTTAGGCCGTTTGTAGATGTTTTTGTAGCTGCCCTTCTTTACTTGTTTAGAGTTTTATTTTTTCTGTGTCATAAATGAATATTGGATTTTGTCAAATGTTTTTTCTGTGTCAGTTGATATGATTATATGATTTTTCCCCTTAGATTGTTAATATCATGAAATACAGTGGCTACTTTTTAAATGCTGAACCAGCCTCGTGTATCTGCAGTGAATCCAGCATGGCCGCGGTGTGTTATTCTTTTTTTTTTTTTTTTTTTTTTTTGCGGTACTGGGGATTGAACTCAGGGGCATTCTACCTCCAAGCTACACCCCCAGCCCTATTTTTTATTCTTTATTTTGAAACAGGGTCTCACTAAGCTGCGGGGGGCCTCACTGAGTAGCTGAGGCTGGCCGAGCCCGGATCCTCCGGTCTCCGCCTCCCGAGTACTGGATGACAAGCGCGCGCCGCCGCGCCCGGCTCGTTCTTCTTACACTTTGCTATCGCGAGGGCCCTTGTGTCTGAGCTCATGGACTGTATTAGTCTGTGGTTTTGTTTCGTTTGTTTTGTTTCCCTCCCTGGTTTTGGCGTCGGGATAACAACAGCCTCATGACACCATTTTCCTGGGCGTTGGCCTCGCCGTCTCTTGGCAGAGTGGCCATCGGCTCTAGTCCTGAGCTGGCGGGGCTCAGGGGACTCGCGTGGATGTGTACCATGTGCCTGTCATGGGCTACTACTTTATCCTGGTGGACAGCCTGATGCCTGACTGTCCCACCCATGGCCAGGTGTCCCTCTCACAGGAAACAGGTTTACCCTGGCAGGCAGGCACCCGTTTGGCTCTTGTCACATATACACCACGTATCCCGGCCCAGCCAGCCACTGTCTAGGAGCGCCCTGACCAGGAGGGGAGGAGGTCGGGGATGGTGGTCAGGTGAGACACAGGCATGGCCACAGAACAGACTAACGTTCCTAATGGGTCCCAGATGAGCGGGCAGCCCGCCTCAGTGCCACAGGAAGTGGGGAGCTGTCCCGGACACACGTGCTCAGCAATGGATGGGGAGCAAGAGGACTTGTGGGTGAATCCTTTATTGGGCTCCAGGGAACTACCCAAGTAGGTTTCCCTCAGGAAGTTTTACGTGGGGGCTTTGCAACAAGCAGGAACACGCTCCCGAGTCGCCCCGTGACTGAGAGGTGGTCCCTGTGGGCTGTGGGTCAGAGGAGAGGTCACACAGGTTGTATCTAGCTGTCCACTAGGAGGTGGCCACCCGGAGGTAGCTGTAACAGAGCGATATCAGGACGGGTTACGCTGAGAAAGCAGGTGGAGACGGAGAACTAGAAACTGTCAATGGTGACCGAGCCCTGCCTCTGGAATGCTACAGTCTGCTTTACATTAAAATGGATGCTCAGGCAACATAAAACTGTAAGGGGCCACCATGGAAGTATTCCTACCTCTCCTGTTTTCTGGAACAGACTGAAATATTTGTGTTAAATCTTTAAGCAAGCCAGGCGTGGTAGCGCACGCTTGTAATCCCAGTACTTGGGAGGCTGAGACCGGAGGATCCGGGTTCGCAGCCAGCCTCAGCAACTTAGGCCCTCCACAACTTAGTGAGACCCTGTTTCAAAATAAAGAATAAAAAATAGGGCTGGGGTGAAGCCCGGAGGTAGAATACCCCTGGGTTCAACCCCCAGTACCGCAAAAAAAAAAAAAAAATCTTTTTTTTTTTTTTTTTTTTTTTTTTTTTTTTTTTTTTTTTTTTTTTTTTTTTTTTTTTTGTTTCAT